>JACXGK010000836.1:6341-56481 GCA_016801125.1 Novumbra hubbsi
GACAGAGAGACAGGGATGACAGAGGGGGACAGGACAGAGAGACAGGGATGACGAACAGAGGAATGAGTGTCAGATAGACGTTGTTAAATAAGAACAAAAATGTTGTTGTAATAAAATCAGCATGATAACGATGTAATTAACAAGATCACACACACTCACTGGTCGGGGAACTGTTTGATTTGCCCATGTCGGCCAGCGAGCGGTGCATTGGTTTCTTGTGCTGGTGGCGATGTTTCCGCAGTAACACAAAGCTGACTTTTTCCCTCAGCTCTGGACCAATCATACCGTCAGCCACCTGGCGATCCACAATGTCATCTGAGATCAAAAGTCAGGTGTGAGAGTTCAATGCAAAAAATGGAGCGATAGAACAGACAGGTATCCAATTGTTATAGACCTCCGTGCTGAGCCAGGATGGAAGATAAAGTGACAGGATTTTCTATTCCTAAAATCTGTTATTAATAATTAAGTGAGGAGAGTGATGAATTTCTTGAAGATAATTGCACACCTGGTGCCCCAGGTCTAATTTAATCCCGATAAGGGAATAGCAAAAAATAAACTAGAGCAGAGGTTCCCAAACTCAATTCCCCTATTTTACCTTCAATATTGCAGCTTTATATTTCGAGCCATGAAAGTATATTACAAAGCCTCACAAACTTGGTTTTCAGAAGATACTCATCCAATTAGTATCTTCTGCTACGCAAAAGAATAGAGTCTATAACTACTTTTGCACCGACAGTTTATCGAGGTGTATAGTCATTTCAAATAAAGGAAAAATCATGACGGGTGTGTTGGAAACAGGAATTGTCTGTAAAATCTTATTACGGTTTATTGTCATAATAACAATGGAACTGTTAAATTGGAGTCCCATGATTTTCTGTTGGGTTCCTTTCACTACGAATAAAACATGGAGGCTACAGATGAAATAAGTTAGATACTCCCTAGGATAGTGAACACTTAGCTGTATGCTCCTTGCTAATAATTGTGAATAACAATAATAAACTAGAAAAGGTACAATTCCAAGGAAATAGTAAAGTGGGGTTGCAGTTGCACCAGCTGTGTCCGGTGTCCAGCTGTGTACAAGCAGTTAATTAACACAGATAATATCCCGGTACTTAGCTTGCCGTCTCCCAAATACAAAAACAAAGATATGTCCCATTAGCTAGCTAGCCACCTATCTCACGCATGAAAAGTCCATGAATAAACAGTACTGTAGCGAGCTAGCATTACTTGCCAACTTCAGATCCGACAGCCATTTGCATGGCCATTCTGGAAAGTTTGCATAGGTAAGTTGCTAGGCAACTGCCGTTTAATGTGGCTAGCTACCCTTCAGCCTGTATGTTTTTTGACACAAAAACGTGAATATTTCCTAGACCTTGCAACAAAACCTTCCACAAAACAATAGCAACGCAATCAGAAAACAAGACGTATATTTTTAAACCTGTCATGTGTCATCTCTATAGTGCATGAACTGTAGGAGGAGTTAGTGTGGCTATAATAATAAATAAAAGTGAGATTACAGTTGAAAATGTAAAAACTATTTTTCAGCAAAAGTGAAAGGGTAGATGTTAAGATCAAAATCAAAACATTTATTTAGTATTTTGCTTTAACGGCAAATTATTCCGATTTTCATGTGAATGGCAGGGTTTACAGAGAGGAGTAGATACAATACATAGTGACGGTTCCTTTCTTTATTTAATAAAAAATCTGGTTGTCTTGTGGTTTGACAATTCAACAGAATGCCACAATTGTTTCTCACAGGCGCATATTTTTAAACCAGCCCTTAATTTAAAAACAATACCATAAGAAACGGAACAAAAATCAGTCATGACCCAGGTGTTAAATTAAATTTACAAAAATGCCTTGGCCATTTCAAAACGGTATAAGGTACTTTTCATGTATTTACATGTAGACTTGCTTGCGTATTTTCAATAATTTGTCTTTCTACATAATCCAGATGTGCATCAGTTTCAGCTTTTATGTGTGTATGTATCAGACTTCAGAATTGTCTGACATGGATCAGAATTCAAAGTTCTTCAATCCATCAGGTCAAGATTAAATTCACCCTGCCATCAACTGATTGTTTTAAAACGACATGGGTCCCATTAAGTCTGGTGGAAAACAAAACACTGCAGCAACAATTTAGACCTCACATAAAAAAAGCTAAACTCGACACAGCATCAGGGAACTCTAAAACAGAATGCTATGCAATCCGCACACCTGTGTCTTGCAGCAAGACAGTAATAAAGAAGACTCGGCACTATGTTTATGCAAATCAGGGAATAAATGTGTCAAAAGCTGTTGCCACTTTTGCAAAAACCTAGCTTGTTTTCTCCCCAGTTTACTTTATTTGCCTGAATAAGTCCACCTCAGCTTCAACAATTTCTAGCCAGAAATAGAAGTGTACTTCAGGAAGGGTTATCTTTCAGTCACAGTAGTTTGTAGCATAAACCACTCAAACAACATTTTGAAATAAAGTGTGGGTTTTTACCAGCTTGCTAATTGTCAACCATAGTCGCTGGGCATGAATGGGGTTGATTTGGGGAGGGGCTGTGGCCTGGGACACACTCACCCACTATCTGGGGGAGGGAGTATCCTTCCAGGTCCAGGAGCACACTGCCTGTCTGTATGCAGGTCCGCAGCTCAAACAGACTGTGCAAGGTCAAGGTGGACACATGGGGCTTACTCCACCTCTCTCCTCCTTCCTCCACCTTCTCTTCAAACTTCACCCACCTGGAGACAGCGAGAGGGAAAGAGATACGGAGGAACGGGTCAAGGTTAGAGAGGGGATCAGGCAAGAGAGAGAGAGAGTGAAATAAAGGGCGCACAGCAATGTAATGGAAGGTCCAGGGTTGGAACACGGAGAAAGGACAACTGGGTGTGTGTGTGTGTGTGTGTGTACCTAGCGGACTCTTTCCACTCCATCTCATCTCCATCATGTTGCAGAGTGTCCATCTCTGTGAACAAAGTGGGCGTCGGCACGTCGTCATCTTCACCCAGGATGTAGCGCAGCCTTTCCGCTGCCGGGGACACTGGGAAACGGGGTTCAAAATCAATTCAGAAATATCAAACCTTAGAATTTGAATATGGTAAGATACTTGTCCCTTTAAATTGTATAGCACTGTGTTGAGTACTTAACTCATCATTTGGTTTATCTGCAGCAAACCCAGCTGTTGCTGCAAACACATCTCGGGTGTGGTACTATTTTCTCACACCAATTATCCATCACTGCATGAATACTACAAAATCCACATAATGTACGGTTCTCTATTTTCTCCCAACCACAGTTCTCAATGTTTTTTAACAACCTGGGTCAACCCACTTATTCAAAGCAACCACCGCTTGCATTGTTAGTATGGAATAATCATTTGTTGTTTCCAGACTTTATGTTGGTTTGCATGTTGTATGATTTATTTCACTGTCACTGTAGTTAAATACTGCTGGGCTATCTGTTTTTAGCATTTGTTAAATTTGCTGTATCCTTAGATTGATGATATGGCATTGAAATATTAACTAGATCTGCAAGGATATTTTTATGAGGAATTGACGAATCAATTGACGAACCACCAAGTGTTTGAATAACGATTTTCAGTCTTTCTACCATTATTTGTGTTAGCACTACATAGTACATTTCATGCTATGCTACGGCGTGTATATATTCCATCAGGGTGTATAGTGATTAATATTCAACTAGGGTTTGTAGTGACTGATATTCCACCAGTGAATAATTTCAATAAAGGGTATTTCCCCTGGGGTATATATAAATCAGAAGTATAAAATATTTTGTGTTTTAATTTGGAACAATCTAACATGTTTAGCCTGCATCGGTAGCTGATTCAGAAAGAAAACTGAGGTTTGTCTGTAATATTCAGAATTCCCCGTTGACGGATCAAAGTCCATTAACATGCTCCTAGCCCCAGGCCCCTGTTAACACTGCAGTCACTACACTAGATCTCCGTGGGTGTTTGTGGGTGTGTGTCCATCCTCTCCTGGTGGTACTAGCTTATGTTGATCCGGTGTGAAACCAACTCCTCCTCTCTAAAGCACTCATCCCCTGTCAGTTGGAGTCAATGAATAACAACCCCAGACCCACACCCAGAACCATCCAAAACCCTCACCCCTTAACACGGCTAATGAACCACCCACCCCAAGAGTTCCATAGATAGATTATCTGTGACGTCAAATGGGGTGTGCCTGATGTGACCCCCCCTCCCAGACACCAGTCATGAACACTTCAGACAGTGAAGATGATATTAAATACAATAATTTTCTGTTAAATGATTTACCATAAGTTTATTTAAAACTTTTCTTTACTGGTTTTGTGTGTATATTCTGTTTTTATTTAGATCCTTATAAGCTTCTTCCAGTAAAGTGATTGATCCCAGCGGTCTAAGGTACTGGATCTCCAGGTCCGGCCAGAAGGAGGACTAGGGACTGATACGGAATGTATCCGCCATTTTCCTGATGCAAGCCGGGAAGCTAAGTCTTGGTTACTACCATCCATCAACTTAGGCTTAAGAAAGGTTAATACGCATGAAAATAAACCATATCTGGATGAGATCATCTGCTGAAATATCGACTGACGTGAATAAAACGTTTACAGACAGACTGGCTGTGACAAAATGCAAAAACAGAATGAATCAGAAACAGCGAGAGAAAACAGACAGACAGGGACCTTCAAGAGCACTAACATACCTGAACGACTGTTCTGGATCCCATAACCCAGTCAAAGACAAACTTTTATTTAGCAGTGGTTCTAGATACTCCGGAAATACACCCAAACATTAACCAAATACGTACTACACAGCAATGACACCAAGAACAAAAGGTATGAAAAGAAAGTAAAAAAACACAAACATTTTCAATCATCCACTTTATTTGCTTCCTGCTTACACACCTCACATCCTCCCTTAAGCCAGTCATGGTTACCTGTGTGTGGGCCAAGCAGCGTCCAGCGAGATGCCATGCTGGATGTAATGGAGGAATCTGAGTTCTGCATGACAGACTACAGGATAAACAAGGCTTAGATCCACCGCCAGAGACTTTTCCCGTAACTCCAAAAAGATCAGTGAAAATGATCTCCAACCCCGTTGAAAGATCACACTCAAAAGAAGGGAGATCTCCAGCCAGTATATAGACGGATACTCTAAAGAAGAGAGACCTCCAACACTATCTAGTTGGCTGCTGTCCAGCCCAAGGAGAAAGCAGTCCACTAGCCATGCGGTACAAGACCAAACCCGTGTTCCCCCTTATTTTCCTTTGTCCTTCTTGCCTTCCTGCTCCTTTGTTCTCCCTCAACTTGTTACACCGATGTTGTCCACCTCGGGCTTACTTTTTGGGTGCCAGTTCTGCCTCAGCAGCTTTGCTTATCCAATAGGCATCCTTTGTTTAGTGAGCCCGGCGTGGCCACGGGATAGTGTGTCGTCAGAACCAAGCCGAGGCTGTGCTCTGTTCTGTGTTTGCCATCCTGACGTTAAACTGCTGAGCTCTGTTCTTGTGGAGCTAGCCTAAGCTGATGCAGAAATCCACTGAAACCTCCCGAGCAACACAGGGCCAGAGGCTTAAGAGGGCAACACACCCTACAGCACCCTGAAGTACTCTCCACCCACGGCACACACACACACACAGCTGCCCCTGTGAACACACCAGTCACAACAACGTCAGGTACCCTAAACCCTCTGACACACGCTCCGCTCGCACACACAACTACTAGCTTTCGGCAGAGTGTGTCTCCATGTACTTTTATTTTGGCATAGTTCTCCTGTGCTATTTCATCCCACCATCTCTATTCTCAAGGGAAACAGAGTTGTACTTCTAAAGTATTAATCAGCTTACTCCCACAGCCCCCTGGGAACAGGAAACATGCATGGTAACATTAATATGCCTTGTTTTCTCAAACACACACACACACACCTACACACACATATTGTTGGTCATTGCTGGAGTCTAAAACATAACCCTAACCCAGAAAACCATGTTCCATATCCTCCCTCTACAAAACTAAACCTGGTGACTTTCTACTGATGAACCTAAATAACCTTCCATTTACACTTTACTTTACCAAGCCCAAAACTGAACTGGTAAAGTCTGGGCCAAAAAATCACCCGTTCAAATAATATGTCCAAACATAAGTTTCACCCTAAACCTTATCCAACAGCTGGAAAACTAATTTTACCTGGTGGGCAGTGTTACAAAAACATATGATTTTTCAAGTTTACTATCTTACTTGGGATGTCAGGTCCTTAAATACATACACACTAAATCTCTCTCACACACACACAATCTCCGCTGATTTTTCTAACCATGCCGAGTAACTACAAATAATTGTTCCTCAACATAGCAACCACAGTGGCTGGTCTGTTGCTACTTTAAGTGTGTGTCTGCTACAAAAGACCAACTCAGCTGATGGATTTTCTACAGTGATAATGGGACATTAGTCAGAGCAGCGAGACCTCGGAAAAACTTCCTGGGCTTGAGGAAGAAGGCCAATTGGCAACTGGTTTTTGAAGTCTGGTCAGACTACCTGTACTTTTTTGACCATTGAAACCACACCGGAGTGGAGATCTGATACATACCGATTGACACTGACTTAGACAATGATCGCCTGTGATGTAATACTGGCAGACGCCTTTGTGATCATAGATGCTTTTGCTATCCATCCATGTTGGAATATTGCAGTACAGCACAACTACCGGTGTGACCTAGTCAACATAAACCTACTCAAAGATTCTGCAATTTCAGTCCACCAAGGCATGTGGATAATCTCTATGGACCTGACCTACAATCTACCTACCAACCTACCCCACCAATTTATTCTAAACACAGCGTGGGATGTAAATCCATTGTTTGGTGTTGTTTGGGATACTGAAGGGTTGGGTTGTTGAGTGGGATACTGAAGGTTTGGGTTGTTGAGTGGGATATGGAAGAGTTGGGTTGTTGAGAGGGATTCTGAAGGTTTGGGTTGTTGAGTGGGATACTGAAGGTTTGGGTTGTTGAGAGGGATACTGAAGGTTTGGGTTGTTGAGAGGGATACTGAAGGTTTGGGTTGTTGAGTGGGATATGGAAGAGTTGGGTTGTTGAGAGGGATTCTGAAGGTTTGGGTTGTTGAGTGGGATACTGAAGGTTTGGGTTGTTGAGAGGGATACTGAAGGTTTGGGTTGTTGAGAGGGATACTGAAGGTTTGGGTTGTTGAGTGGGATACGGAAGAGTTGTGGTGTTGGAACTCTGTGTTTTTTGAGGGCCATTTCTGATCACAGTCCCCACAGGGGTGGTTTTCATCTCTAACGGGGATTCAAAAGAGGGTTGGTGTGAGTTTGTGTGTGCACTGACCTGTAGAGTCAGGGTTAAATATGTCATGTTGTTCCATCTCTTCCTCTTCCTCCTCCTCTTCGTCCTCCTCCTCATCATAGTGTTTCTGGTTGTCACGATTACGGTCATGGTATGTGTGTTCATGATGTGTGTACTGGTCGCGGTGTTTCTCCGGTTCCCGCTGGTCGCGGTGTTTCTCCGGTTCCCGCTGGGAGCGGTGTCTGCGGCGTCTTCGCTTGCTGTAACCCTGCGTTACTGGAACACCGATATATACCGGTGGAGGCTCTGAGATAGAAAGATAGAAGGAGGTGGAGGAAAGAAGTTGGAGGGAGATGGAGTGAAAGGTTGGTGGCGAGGAAAGCGAAAGACGGAGGGTCACATAACGAAATTACAGGAGACAGAGGGTTGCTATTAACACCAAAATATTTCATCAAACCCTGTGTTTTACTTTACTTTGACCTTTTTTCTCACCGGTTTTGTGATATTCAATTTGTGATTAAGGCCATGCCTCTGACAGCAACTCTCAATGTACTAAGGATTGTCAATGTCAAGATATTTCATCAAAAGCCTTCTGACCTCACTACCATTCTAACAGGACAGGGAACCGCACAATACACAGACTACAATACACAACTGTTTGTGTGTACCATCTAACCACACAGGGAACCACACAATACACAGACTACAATACACAACTGTTTGTGTGTACCATCTAACCACACAGGGAACCACACAATACACAGACTACAATACACAACAGTATGTGTGTACCATCTAACCACACAGGGAACTGCACAATACACAGACTACAATACACAACAGTATGTGTGTATGTTTTTGCGTCCATACTTACCCTCATCGTCTTCCTCATATCGCTGGTGACTCCTACTTCGTCCATCCTGCCAATGGTGCGCCATGCCTGGGCGGGGGACGTCATGTGAAACTTGTCACCCTTCTTTTCACACATTTATGGCCCAATACAACATACAAACTCCTTCATCTTGACCTGCATATTATGTTTACATACAGCGGGTGAAATAAGTACCATTGTTCTCAGTAAATATATGTCCAAAGGTGCTATTGACATGAAATATTTACCAGATGTTGGTAACAACCCAATTAATCCATACATACAAAGAAACCAAACCAAATAAGTTCAAAAATTTAGTTATGTGTAATAATAATTAGTAGCTAACAGGGGAATCATACACAAAAGGTTTGTATACTACCTGTGTAGTATATCACTGTATGTCAGTTTTTGTGTATGATTCCCCTATGTTAGCTACTGTGGGTGTGAAAACATATGTAGCGAATAAATGCTGGGTCAAATTTAAACACTCTAACACCAAAAAAAAACAACTTAATTTTATACAATTAAACTCAATACTTCAAACTTCTTCACTTGAAACTCACTCAGGTGAACTCTTCTCACCGGCCTCTCCTGAAGAGGATAATAACATAATCACCTTGCTCAATAAAAACTATTCTTATTTTAGCTGTCTTTTACAGTTCATTATTCTTTCTTTCTGTATCAATATAAACTACTTTCTTTGTCAATATAAAGATCAACTCATTAACGGAAACTGCCAAATTTGGCTCCATACTTGTTCAGAGACACCAGTCTCACAACAGAACCCTGCAGTCCCTAACACCATAATGGGATAGATGGTGTTACAGTCCCTAACACCATAATGGGATAGATGGTGTTACAGTCCCTAACACCATAATGGGATAGATGGTGTTACAGTCCCTAACACCATGATGGGATAGATGGTGTTACAGTCCCTAACACCATAATGGGATAGATGTTGTTGGAGTCCCAAACACCATAATGGGATAGATGGTGTTGCAATTCCTACACAGCTACGGAATCCCCTGGATTTCCATGTGGAATAACCCTGCTAGACATGTGAGTGCCTAGCCAAACCCCACTGCACCACAAGCCCATCTTACTCTGGAGATCGATGGGTGACTGACAAGAGGAAAACTCAATAGAAACCCCCAGCTGCCCTGAGGTTCACCACACACAAGGGCCTGATAGGGAGAGCAGAGTAGATGGCAATGCTCAAGTAAGATTCCGAAACAAGTTAAAAGTGGAAGCTACATTTTCTAAGGTCTTCGGTTTCATTTGTAGGAATCTTTTTGTGCAATATTTCTGGTGATGTTGCTATCCTTCCATTCCTTTGGGAAGCAACACAAACGAAGTACTTCCATTTTTATTGCGTGTGTCCCTCCACGAGGTCTTACACTGTTATGCCTGTGTTCTGGTTGTCATGGCAAATGACTGTTGGTTTTCAATGAGCTTCCCTTGGAAAATAAAGAAGAAAAAAAAAACAATGTGTCCAATGCCTCAGCTGTTGCCATCCACTCAGGTATGCAAAACTTGCGTGAACCCAATCACAAAGTATGTGAATCTGATTCTTTAAATTCTACAAATCCATTGTAGAGGGATGGGGTGGCTATGGGGTTAAGTCCAATGATGTATGCGGTGACACCTCAGATCAAAATACACTACATAATTGAAATAAGCTTTAGGCCTACATTAGCATTTAACTATGACACTGAGATAACAGAATTCTAATGATTACATCTGTACTCCATGTGCGTTTGTATGTGTGAGTGTGTATGTGTGTGTGTGTGGGCTTTCTAGGCTGATCAATACTTTCTGTCAAAACTGATCACCAGCCGGTCCTGGAGCACCTGATTACTGGGCGTGAAGGACATTTCACACGCCCACGTAGACACGAGTGCAGATCATTGTACTGAGGACATTGCATAGTGGGCTTACTGACCATCCCAGTGCTCCGGTCATTAAGAGACACGCCCCTCCTCATTCTGGGGACATGTGATTGGCTCTCTGTATGCTCTCACCGCAGTCTCAATTAATGAAGTTCATTTAGTTCAGGGATTCATGAAAACAGGCAGAAGTAGTTGTGTGCCGCCAGTCAGCACACTTCACTGACTCCCCATTCTCTTATTGGTAATGAGTCGGGCTGGGGTCAATCCTATTCGGGTTACTTCTGAAATTGACTTAAATGAACCCACACCCCCGCCTCTGGTAATGAGGCAAAGGATATTACACAATCCATCCATGTCAATAGTTCACTCACGTCATTACCGCTTCTATGAAGTATAGAGTTAATCAGAGATAAATCATTTAATAGATAATACATATATCCAATTCTTGACTCTGAACACCTAATATATTACATATATTCTATCCCTGACTCTAAACAACTGAAATAGTACGTATATTCTATCCCTGACTCTAAACAGCTGATATAGTACATATATTCTATCCCTGACTCAAAACAGCTGATATAGTACATATATTCTATCCCTGACCCTAAACAGCTGATATAGTACATATATTCTATCCCTGACTCTAAACAGCTGATATAGTACATATATTCTATCCCTGACTCAAAACAGCTGATATAGTACATATATTCTATCCCTGACTCAAAACAGCTGATATAGTACATATATTCTATCCCTGACTCTAAACAGCTGATATAGTACATATATTCTATCCCTGACTCTAAACAGCTGATATAGTACATATATTCTATCCCTGACTCTAAACAGCTGATATAGTACATATATTCTATCCCTGCATGCAAAGCAGCAGTGAGATGCAAGGTGCTATGCTGTTGGCTCTCTTAATTAAATAGTCCGATGTCTTTCAAAACTTTGTCCAACAGCTTTAAATGATGTAATACATAATATAAATATCAGAAACCACTTTTCAAGAACAATGAATACTCACTTAAAGTTACATTAAATGCATAAATCTTTCAAAACTCCCAACAATCCAAGATCATGTCATTCCCAATAGAAATGTTGCTGTATTTTCTTGACCTTATTTTTGCAAAGAAACAACATTGCCATCAGATTCTAAAACTAATATATTTTTTAATATACATTTAATTCCACCAATCAATTTTAGAACAGCACATAAATACCAAACACATTCAGTAGTAGGAATCAACATCTTACCTGAGCATAGGATTGGAGCTTCACTGTGCGAAAATAAGTTGCAGATGAAGCAATAGTAGATAAATTAATGGACACACAGGTCTTATCAACTATCAGAACCCCACTGAATGCCACTGTCTTGTATCAGAAACTATGTGTGTGGTCCTGACAGAGGCCAGTGGTGTGCACTGATTTCAGTCATGTTCCCCAACACTGTGTACTGGGCCAAGTCAAATTGCCTGGGGCACATGTACACACACACACCATTGACTCAACAGTGAGCATATCCTACCAAAAGCTGACAAACCAACTAGAGAGAACAAGCATACTATTCTGCAGGCAACCAGAATGTCCTATTCACGTCGTGGATCCATAACAGATAAACAAATTAAGAAAGGATGCAGAAAGCACAGGCTGCACTTTACACATTACATTTATTATAACAGAAACGTTCAGTCATCACATAAAAGTAGCAGCATGATATATTAGCACTTGTTTAGCACTAGGCTAGTCTTGTGTACCTACACCTTGAAAAACCTGCTTGTTGTCATACTGGATGTTACATCTCAAGTATGAAAACGTTTCTACCACCCACAACGGCTTTTTGCTACTACGTCCATACAAAACAAGCAGAAATTGGAGGCAGGTCCCACAACTCACCTTATACATGCATGCCATCCCGCAAGTCCAGAGACGGGAATTCATCTGCGATAGGTGAGGTGAAGAGAGGGATAGACCCGCTGCTGTCACTGCATGAGGGAGACCACCATGGGACTTCAAGAGTACCCGTCTCTGGTAGGGAAATTGTGACAGACATTGTATTGTACATGCAAAATAATGAATATCCATGACAATTAGCACAAAGAAAACAAGATCTAAAGCCCCTTTACCAGAACGTCTGCTTTCAAGGTTTTCTGCCTCACTTGTCATCATAGTTTATTGACCTGTGTGTCTTGTCATGGGGAATGAACCTCGCCTTAATGAACAGATAAGAGACACTCCGTTTATGTTCCCTATGTCTACTGATCACATATTGACTGATCATATGGAGAGAATTATAATTGATCTGGAAGTATAGCAGAGCACGTCAAAGGTCAAGGGTCCTTTTCAAATACCCATGTCCTTTGTAGCCCAATGAGCGTCTTATTAAATATCAACCATCTTTGTTGTAGCTTTCCCTAATAAATTAGGACCCCAGAAAAACACAGCTGTTCAACGGTGTGGGGTGGCTTTCTTGTTTTCTGTTAAAAACATACATGTTTGAATAGGAAATATAGCAAAACCACAAATCTGGGGCTGTTTTGTGGTTTGTCCCGTCACTGTCGCTAATCATCGACAGGTATAGAAGAAAGGATTTTTACTGAAATAATAATTGTGTCCTTCAAACTTTTTTGTCAAAGAATCCTCAATTGGCAGCAATTACAGACGTCCAGACCTTTCCAGGCGTTCCCAAGAATTTACCCCACAACCTTCTACTCACCATAGTCCGCTGCTATAGATTTTACCCCACAACCTTAAACTTACCATAGGTGCCTACTATAGATTTCACCCCACAACCTTCCACTCACCATAGGCCCCTACTATAGATTTCACCCCACAACCTTCCACTCACCATAGGCCCCTACTATAGCTTTCACCCCACAACCTTCCACTCACCATAGGCCCCTACTATAGATTTCACCCCACAACCTTCCAACTCACCATAGGCCCCTACTATAGATTTCACCCCACAACCTTCCACTCACCATAGGTGCCTACTATAGATTTCACCCCACAACCTTCCACTCACCATAGGCCCCTACTATAGATTTTTACCCCACAACCTTACACTCACCATGGGCCCCTGCTTTAGATTTCACCCCAAAACCTTAAACTCACCATAGGCCCCTGATATAGACGGTATTTGTTTCAGCAAACCATTCGTCCTACTTGGTTTATACACATTTAGTTAATGGAATTAATTAACCAAAAGTCTTGCGCATACACGATTAAAACTGGAAGTCTATGTTGAAGGCTTGTAGAATGATCTTAAATTACAGAGAAAAATGAAATCAATTGCCAATTAGAAGCATGTAGCTCACTACTACTTAATTGGAAGCTTGTGGCAATAATCTGAAGGAATGTGATGTGTTTTGATCAGTCAGCTGAATGCGCTAAAACTCTTCCAAGGCTTCTGGCGCATCTTGAAATAGTTCTCTTTCTCCTAATTTGGCTTTAGGTAGTAAATGTGTAGAGACGTTAACGACCATGACCCCCCCATCCCTGCAAGCTCAGGCTCTCAGCAGCAAGTGTATCTACATGTTCCTCCCTGGAGCTGTGAGAGGGATAAATCAGCAAAATTATCATACAGAACGTATTCAAATTCCTTTTAACATTTTGTAGTGTTTAAATTGACACAACACCCCTTTTTGATAATTGCAAACTTAATCAGAATAATGCCAAAATATTGAATTTAGGTTCATACTCAAATACTTGATTCAATACTTGACAGTAATTTGGCTCAGTTCATTGGTCCCTCTATCGCTTCCTTTCCCTGCAGTTGAGGCCGATCCCCGGAAATCATTTTTTCTATCACCAAGCAAGGATGTTAACCCTAATTGCTCACATGTTGTTTCTGTAAAGGAGAATGGGTTCTCAAAGTTGTAAAATAATGATCACTGTTTATTTAGCTTTGTATTCATGCTAATGAGCCTTATCAGGCCACTCTAATTTTTGCATTTTGATTTTAGTCTTTCACATACATTGATGGCAGGTGCTTGGTCTCTGGAGCTGTGCCTGTCTGGCCAATCTCCAGTTAAAGACAGATTGGGGCTGCAAAGATAGTTTGGTTGGACAGCAAACTCTATTACGAGTCCTGGTAGTTCCGTTTTTCTGTCATTTCATAAAATAATTATGTTTTCTTTGGGACTTTGAACATTCATGAAATTGATATATCCTCAGAAACATGAAGAATATATTAGGTAGATCAGTTATAATACCTGGCTGATGCATTTCAATAATGCCAAAACTACTTCCTTAGGCTTCGGTTTTAATTCAATTCGATTTATTTGACTTATTTATATAGGGAAATCAAGCGCAGACCAAGGTATATTTGAGCCCAGTATTAAAGCAATATATAGAGAAAATAAAGAACATCTCTCAGGATGTGACACTTACTCCTCGCCTCTCATCCTTCTGAATAAAGCATTTCCATATTACCCTTTTCTTCATTTCTTTATCTCCTCTCTCCATCTATGAGTATGTGTTCATGTCAAAGAGATGGAGAAAATGTGACTGTATAGAATACTTGCGTGTTGTATTCCGTGTAATATTTGATAAGTATAATAGATGACGTAGGACCTAAATTTAGTGAGTGTGTGTGTGTGTGGTAATTAAATCCATGAGGAGTAAGAGTTTTGTGGCATCCTATGATGGAGACATGACCATGACTAGTAGAAAACCATGTTTGTATTTATGTGTGTTTGGGCAGTTGGGGAGTAACAGATTACAAGTTATCCATTAAGGGTTACAAAAAGAGTAACTGTAATTGGCTAACGTTACCATTTAAAATATTGTAATCAATATTTTTGATTCCTTTTTCGATTACTTCAATGAAAAAATAATAGGTGCGTGAAAAGATTATGACTCATTGCACAATAGATTTTTTAATTTTAGATTTTTTAACACCTAAACCCAAATATCAGTTGTTGTGGGTGGGATCATCATTTGTCAAAGGTGGAAGCGCATTAACAGATTAGTAAACGGATATATGGATTTTCTGTACACCATAATGTCAATCAGATTTTTGAGAAGGTTTTAAAGCAATAAAAAACATGAATACAACAAACTAACAGAATAGGCTACCATATCCATAGATAGATGTTGGGTTATGTTCAGATAGAAATTTCAGAATATCAAATGGATTATTATTATTATTGGATTTATTGGAATCACTGAATATCTGACAGACCTTCAGTGTATGATGTAGAGATGTAGCCCATTTATAATGAAGTGGAAAGCATTGTTTTAGAACCCCATTCCAAAGGTATTGTACATAAATTATAGGGTAAAAGGCAAATTCCGGTTTTGGCAAGTAATGTAAACTCAAACATGTATTGATCCCACAGATGTTGTTCAATTCCTATTGATTTCTAATGACAACAGGTAATTTAAGAGATTACATTTAAAAAGTAACCTACCCAAACCTGTGTTTATGTGTGTTTATGTTTGTGACGGTCATTGATTAGGGTTGTCTAGGGTAGTTCAGCATCATCACTTTAGCAGTCAGATTCAAGAGTAGTTAAGTATTATTACTTTAGCACTCAGAGTCAAGAGTAGTTAAGTATTATCACTTTAGCAGTCAGATTCAAGAGTAGTTAAGTATTATCACTTTAGCACTCAGAGTCAAGAGTAGTTAAGTATTATCACTTTAGCAGTCAGATTCAAGAGTAGTTAAGTATTATCACTTTAGCACTCAGAGTTAAGGGCAGTCTAGCATTACCACTTCAGCAGTCAGAGTTAAGGGTAGTCTAGCATTACCAATTCTGCAGTCAGAGTTAAGGGCAGTCTAGCACAACCACTTCAGCAGTCAGAGTTAAGGGCAGTCTAGCATTACCACTTCAGCAGTCAGAGTTAAGGGCAGTCTAGCACAACCACTTCAGCAGTCAGAGTTAAGGGCAGTCTAGCACAACCACTTCAGCAGTCAGAGTTAAGGGCAGTCTAGCACAACCACTTCAGCAGTCAGAGTTAAGGGCAGTCTAGCATTACCACTTCAGCAGTCAGAGTTAAGGGCAGTCTAGCACAACCACTTCAGCAGTCAGAGTTAAGGGCAGTCTAGCACAACCACTTCAGCAGTCACAGGGACGTGTGTAGAGGTGCCCTTTTCATTTCTGACAGATCGATCATAATGATCTTAAGGAAGGGGGATGCAAAGAAACTGTAGGGAAGAGAGGGGAGGAAAGATACAAAGGGGGAAGAAAAGAGCGGAAAATAAATGGACAAAACAATCAAATTAATTTGCCTGGGATTGTTGTTCGATATCCCGCCAAGTTGGTTAATCATTAGCAAGCATTCAGTAGTTGAAAAAGTATGTGTATATATTTATTTGCATGCGTACGAATGTGTCTTTTGCTTGTCTTGGAACAGCGTAATAAACTTCAAGTGGAATACAGTGTATTCACTGACTTCCCTTTGTCTGAACACACAGGCCATCTGAGTGAATACACACAGACTGCACATCCACGATCATTATTATCATCATCATCATCATATTACGGAGATATGGAGCATGAAGGACTAGATAGGCTAAATGAATAATTCCCCTAGGAGGGGAATAATAGCTTATACTGTGGATAACCGTCTTCCAGTCACAGGATCAAAGGGCCCCTTCAAGGTTTTGACGGTCTGCACCCACACCACCCTCACTGCCAGTGTCCGGCTGCCTGAGACAATGGTGCCTCACGCGGGTTTACATTTCAGTCACTCACCTGTTCCTCTAGTTTTCTGTTCTAATAAAATACCCTCCGGGGCCCTCGGCCCTTACGTGTTGTCTAGTCCCAGTGGTGCTCCCATTTACAATATTCTCTCTATATATCTCTCTCTGTTCCTTGATAGAATTGAGATCTGGGGAATTTGGAGGCCAGAGCAACACTCTTGAACTCTTCATCGCGTTCCCCGAACCATTCTTGAGCAACGTGTGCAGTGTAGCGGGACACATTATCCTGCTTAAAGAGGCCCCTGCTGTCAGGGAACCATTGTCAACAATGGATGTACCTGGTCTGCATGTTTAAGTTGGTTGGAACGTGTCAAATTGACCCTAGAAAGGCAGGAAACTAGGAAGAAACTTAGAGAGGAGCAGGCTCTTCTATACCTTAACGGAAAGCTATATTCACTCTTAAGGCAAGTTTGTTAATGAAGATTTTTACACCATCAATTGACAAGCAGGTACAAAAAATGCCTACTCCTCGGGAATAAATGTAAATGTCAGTTGGCTTTCACAACTAAGCGTTCAAATGAATCTTCGTGTTTATAGAGGGTGCAAAAGGTCAGTTCCTCGGTAGAAAATATAAATGTCAGTTGGCTTCTCATAAAGGAATATTTGGAGGTCAAGACAAGAAAAGCCGCTGGAGTGTGGACAGTGGGAACAGGAGTAGCAGCAAAGACTCTAGATCAACCAAACAACCAGCTGGGATATATGGGCAGCTACAGTAGGAGTATTGGGCTCAGGTCCTCCTGGAGTGAATGAGAGGGAGAAATTGAGGAGAACATGCACTGTGACTTATTAACATGAATGCGAGTGGTCAGGACTACATTCACATAATGAAAAACCATGAAGATACAATTGTGTATTCACATTTGCAACAAGTAGGCTACAAACCAGCTAATCAAGCAGTTTCATTCAGAGAGGTAGAATTAGCTAGCTAAGGTATGTCAGTAATATCTTTTGTTTCAACAGTGAATGTTGTTTGGTGGCTGTTTATAAATGTTGCTGACGTTCTTTTGACTTATCTGAACCTAATATATGCTTGTGACCGTACAAACTACAATGCTTTTGTCGGTGGGGTGGAATCGCCTTTTGGAAGTGTAACACATGAAATGACACAGTTATACACAGAGATATTATCGTGCCTACCGATTGCCGAAGAATGTGTCACAAAAAGACTTCTTAATGAAAATGTAGTGTGAATAGACCAATGAAACCCCATAATGCCCGTGGCCACTCCAGCGTACACAATTAACGATTTTTGAAACACCTCAAGTCTTTCAAATTTGAGAGATGGAAGGGTCTGCCACATTAGGCGTCCAGGGAGCAATTATGCTTTGTTCTTTTGCTGAAGTACATGCAGTTCATTTTAAGAAAAATATTACATTTAACGGTTAGATTTTCTTCTGAGCACATTTGGGACTTTTGCAACGTGTTTGTAGTAATACAGAAGATAGAGAAGAAACTTTCAAGAGCAAACCGATTGTTGAGATTAACAGGAAAGGAACTATTCCATTAAAATATGTATGGTAATAATGAAATGTCACGAATCAAAACCGCCTATAAATGTAATCGGCCTAAAGAATGTAGCTGGAGTTTTTTTAAAGATGCGTACGTGTATATCATGATGTGAGTTTCAAAATTGGAATTTAATTAGTTAAGAAACGTTGTGGCTGTGTCGAAATCAGGTGCGACTTTTCAGGGATCGATAATAAGATCAGCTATTTTGCTGCTCACTTGGGCAAAATATCAGGATTGGGTTGAGTGTGTAAATGTCGGTAATTTGTGTTTTATTAAAATTATTTTACTGATATATAATGCTGCCAAACATAACATGGAAATCATACATGGTATTTTTGATGTATTAAAGGTCATTATTTCCCTGTCCTTCTACATTCCAGAAGAAAATCATATGAAAATACTTCAAGAGAACATTAAGCAAAAACCTGAAGTCACTCCCAGAAAAAAAACATTATTCATCTTAAACATTAGAGAGAGTGTGTGCGTTTTTTGCGGCGGCAGAGTTTAGGAACCAAATCACGATCTGCTCTTTGTGCGAGTTTGGTTGTTACGCGCGTGCGCGTACGCGGCTCAAGTGTCTATGTGCACCATGGCATGGCATGCGCCTTCAAATGCTTGGCGTTCTGATGGACTCAGGAGAGCGCACAGCGTACCTCCTATCCTGCCGGCGCTGACGAATAACGAGAAAAACATTTTCATTTTCGAAGTGTTTCACAAGTTAGGATGCTCAGATTGTTTTAAAACGAGAAGTGCGTAAATCTGACTGGTCCGAGACTGGCGCCTTGACAGGTAATGGTATCTACGACTGTATCTACTACTGCGTTAATTGTCCGAGATCAACATATTCCATTCACCTATTTCTATTGCTTTAACATCATTTAGAGTTTCACAATACTCGAAAGCATAATAACCAGCGCTACGAAAATCTCTGCTTTTTATTTTAATGTAAAACCGCTAAAACCTGAAAATGGAATCGCTGTTGAACGCCACGGATTACTACTTAGTTAACGCGACTAACGGTTCCGATTCAGAGGACTATAACCAGTTCGTGCAGCCGGTGTGGCAGATCGCTCTTTGGGCTTTCGCCTACTGCAGCATGGTGTGCGTCTCCGTAGTCGGGAACCTGGTGGTCATCTGGATTATCCTTGCGCACAAACGCATGAGGACCGTGACCAACTACTTTCTGGTAATACACCTTCTGATCTAATGAGAGACAAAGGTTGTTACAAATTGTTACTGAATTATTAAATATGAATTCTTTTTCAGTAATGTTGTTTTATCACTTATTGATGTGTGTGGGTGTGTCCGTGTCTGTCTGTGTCTGATCCATCACTTTCTCTCCTTCCAGGTAAACCTAGCCTTTGCAGAGGCATCTATGTCTGCATTCAACACCGTAATAAACTTTGCATACAGCGTCCATAACGAGTGGTACTTTGGTCTGGGTTACTGTCGCTTCCACAACTTCTTCCCTATTGCCGCAGTCTTCGCCAGCATATACTCCATGACTGCCATAGCAGTGGACAGGTAAGCTGTATTGTGTGTGGTGTGTGTTTGTATGACCACACCACAGCCAGAGTTACAGTACAACTAGCTTCATATCCTTGTGAGACTTCAATCCCTCTGCTCCAGAACCAGAGACTCCCGCTTCTGTCAACCACAGAATTAGCTTTTGACTTGTGTGGTCGCATCCCAAATGGGCATTGTGTGGGCTGTATGTGTGTTTAATATGTGTGTATACCACCAGTTCCACAAAACCCCTTCTCCCACTCTGTCTCTCTCTCTCTCTCTGTCATCTGTTAGTCATCATAGTGTGAGCAGTCTTTTAACCCAAATGCCAAAAGCAGCCTCTTCTCCAACTAAATTATAGTTCTCTGCTCCTTTCTTTCTCCTTCATCCCCTCATTTTCATTCTTACTACTCTCTCTCCCACCTACTCTCAGCCCCCCTCTTCTTTTTCCCACATTCACTCTTTGCTTCACATCCCTTCTCCTTAGCTAACAATATGAACCCACGTCTGATAAGAAAAACAGAGGAGGGGAAAGATAACAAAGCGTATCATATATAGGTATCAGTATTTTACAGTTTAATTCAACCAGTGGAGAAATAGCCATGTTTGTGTCCCTGTGTGTCCCCCATTAGTGTGTGTGTGTTTGTGTGTGTGCGTGTTTGTGTGTTTGCATGCATGTACACGCTTCAGAAAACACCCCCCTTGAGATTGAAGGCTCAGCTGTTCGGCTTAATGATTGAAATTCCTAGGGACCATCATCTCCCAGAACCCCGCATGGGAGAACAACCTCACAGAGATCACCTAGAAGAAACACCAGTAGTTCTACCTTTTATAGCAGCTGTACTAAATACCTGCTCCACACACTAACCGCTAACTAAAGATGCGAGGATGTTCATGCTAGTGGTATTTTGTTTTCTGGTGTAGTCAGTCCTTGGTGCAGAGTTGTAGTTCTGGTATTTTGGAGTCTCTGTCATGCCCACAGGACGGCCTTCAGATTGCAGGCCTGTCTAAAACCCAGGCAAGACAAGACGTCCACGATCTCTTTATGATCTGTGAGATGCGTATTCCCCCAAAAAAGCATTTCAAATGTCTGTGTTCTTGTGTGCTCAAGGTACATGGCCATCATCCATCCCCTGAAGCAGAGGTTGTCTTCAACGGAGACGCGCATAGTGATCGCGGTGATCTGGGTCTTGGCTCTGCTGCTGGCCTTCCCTCAGTACTACTACTCCGCCACCGAGCAGCTGCCTGGCCGGACCGTCTGCTACATCCAGTGGCCCGAGGAGACCAATGACACCGCCGTGGGTTTCAAGAAGATGTAAGTGCTTACACAAACATCCCAGCTCACTTTCTTTTAACAAAAACAATGTCAGGAGGCAGGAGTACCATATTAGCATTTATAACATTATTACTATGCATAATAGCCATATTATTATGTATAATCATATTACTGTGACCAGTCATTTTATTTTGACTAACCATGGTGTTAACATGAATAACCACATTACTATGAAGAACCATATTAGAATAACGAACAGAAGTAGTAGGACAAATAATATTGTTTTGTTGTTATTAGTTTTGTTGTTTCTTAATGCTGTTTTGGCCATTGTTATGTCTGGCACAACCGAATTATAAAATATATTGATGAGATGAATAACCATTGCAAACAGTCCAGACTTCCGAGACAATCATCATCCAAACTGCAGGATATAAATGATTCTCTATGTAAATGATAACAGTTTGATGTTATTAGTTAACGATGCAGCAGTTAAGACCCACAGACTAGACTGTTTATAAATTAGAAAGCAAATGTTATTGTTCCTCAGCAGACGCACATTTGCACATGTACACACATGGCCCTAGCTGCTTTTATTCATCTGTGTGTATGTATGTGTGTGTGTGAGTTTGCTTTATTTAGTATCTGTATTAGGTTTAGGTGTTGAAGGTGATGAAGTCATTTGAATAAACAGCTGAGTCCCTGTAGTTGGGGCTGCACTCTTATTCTTCCTCTTCCTCTTCCTCCCTCTACTCATTCAATGTTCCTCCTTCCTCTCTCTCCCTTCTCCTTCCTCTCCTTCTCCCCCTTACCTCCCGTTCTCCTCTCAGGTAATTGATTTCATGCATCTTTCAGTAATAGCTGATCTTCTAGGTCGATACTCCCTGTTGCGAGACTAACGGCGATTCATTCGATGTAATGTGTGTGCGTTTATGTGTGTGTGTGTATGTAGATGTAATATATCAAATCAAAGTTCAGCATTCTACTAGAGTACACTTGAGTGACAACGGTCTCATTAGTGCATGCATGTAACTCGATCTGTCTCTTTTGTAGGTACTATGTGTCTGTGGTGTTGCTCTACTACTTTCTCCCGCTGTGCATCATGGGATGTGCCTACCTGGCAGTGGGCATTTCTCTGTGGGCGGGGACAATCCCGGGAGACTCCACCCATCGCTACAGAGAGCAGCTTATCGCCAAACGCAAAGTAAACACACAGACACACAACCACACGTGAAACACATTTGAAGTATTTCCACACACGCGGGAAATGTTTTAAGTAAATATCCTTACAGAAATCCCTAAACTGTGGCTAAGTCCATCTCCCTTCACGCCTCCCGTCTCTCCAGGTAGTGAAGATGATGATTGTGGTGGTGTGCACGTTTGCAGTGTGTTGGCTGCCGTACCACATCTACTTCCTGCTGCAGCAGTTCCACCCTGACCCCATGCAGCTGTTCGAATGGCGCTACATCCAACAGGTGTACCTGGCAATCATGTGGCTGGCCATGAGCTCCACGATGTACAACCCCATCATCTACTGCTGTCTCAACGAAAGGTAGGCAACTGCACACACACAAACACATGCACACAAGGGAACATTGTGTTATGTCTGTGTAACCCCCTAAACCCTCTCTCAAGGTTCAGAGCGGGCTTTCAGCAGGTGTTCTGTTGGTGTCCCTGTGTTCCAGCAGGCTCCTATGATGAACTAGAGCTGAAGTCTACCCGCAACTTACAGACTCAAGTGAGTGTATTTTTCTGTCTGTACGTAAGGTTGTTTAATAGGTAGCAAGCCTGCATAAACTGTTTTCTATCTTACCTGTAGATGAGAAATATTTCAAGTCCATATCAGCCTTATAAGATGGCAGTATTTTTATCAGGTTTTCTGCAGAGCTTGAAACGAATTTCTTTAGGATTGGTAATCATTTATTTGTATTTGTTTACTGCTCTTAGCATTTGCAGTTGTAGGTGAAAGGGGGTGTGGGTGAATGGGGGTGTGTGTGAATGGGGGTGAAAGTGAAGGGCGGTGTCGGCGAATGGGGGTGTAAGTGAAGGGCGGTGTCAGTGAATGGGGGTGTAAGTAAAGGGGGGTGTGGGTGTAGGGCGGTGTGGGTAAATGCTGGTGTCAGTGAAGGGGGTGTAGGTGAATGAGGGTTGCCAATGTCAAGCAACCTGGGGCCAGAAATAGGGGGCACTGCACAACACCTGAACTACAACAGAAAATCACTGAGCATTAAAACATTTCAAAGAGCATTTTACGGTAAATTTTCTGATTCCACAATGAATCTTACCTTTGTTAACAGGTGAGTGTGTACCGGGCCAGCCGCATGGAAACCAGCGTGGCAACGGTTCTGCAACACAACGAGGCGCAGCCAGCCACACCCCCAAACAGTCAGCCAATCTCCCTATCTGTTAGACACCCCCCCTATCAGCCAGCCACACCCTCTATCAGCCAGGCAACACCAGCACTTACCTCAAACTCCAATGGCTCAGCCTTACCATCAGCACTTAACCCACACAACAGCCCTGCCTACAACGGTACACACAACATGGATTAGCGGTCCAGCTAACACCACATCGGACATTAACACTTCTCTCGGTGGACATCTATATTAAATGCCTAATTTGGTCACGTGATCAATTTGATTCCGGGTGGGAGGCATGTTAGGTTTTGAGATTTACCTCTGATAGGATCGCCGGTGTTTATTAACCCTCGTATCAAAGTAAGAGTTGAGGCACCACATTCACCTTGATGAGCAGTGGCCAACACACAACGCCTCGAACCCAGGCCGCTTCTCATCGCACACATTCCATAGCACGCCGTCCCGTCGTATAGTACATGTTATGTTTAGGTTGTCTGTCCAGATCAACCATGGTCTAGTGCTCTATAGACTGGACTAGGGCTCTGCAGCCTAGGCTAGTGTTCTATAGCCTGGGCTATGGCTCTGTAACCTGGGCTAGTGGTCTATAGCATGGGCTTTGTACTCTATAGCCTGAGCTAGTGCTCTGTAGCCTGGGCTAGTGCTCTATTGCCTGGGATAGTGCTATATTGTCACACATTTGAATGCATACATGACATCAGATTGGCCAATGAAGAGTTGGAGTAATGGACACATTTCTCATCGACTGGACTAATGTCGCAAGCCCTTCTTTAGGCAGTTTTGTGTACTACAACATAGCCACGGGTTTTTTACTCCTTCACTGACTAAAGGCTAGTGAGAAGCCTTTTAACAGTCCCCCTTCTTCATTCTGAAACACAAATAGCAACAACAACAGACACAGCGCTCTCCATAATAGGAAAACACTGATGTTTGTGTGAGAAAGGAGTCTGTGTGTGTGTGTGTGTTTTTCCAGGAGTATTCCCGGATACGTGTTGAGCGGGCACCTGTTGTTGGGGATTACTGTTCAGAGAGGACAATTTGAGGAGCAGTGTGCTCTGTTCGTCTGGTCAGTGCACAGATATATTTAGACAGGACAGAAGAGGACACAAATAGAGTGGAGAAATAAAGGCGGGGGGGTGGTGAGGATGAAGGGAGACACCCCAGGCTGAGCATTAAGTTCACACATTAGAAGGGGGGAGAGGTCACAGAGAGGTCAGAGGTCAGTGGGATGATATAGGAGAGGTGGAGAAGAACGGCCCATCTCTTCCGCCTCCCTAAGCCCCCTCTCTGGATCTCATCTATACACACACTGCTGGGAGCAGGCCCATGGGCGCGGCGTGCGTGTGTGTGTGTGTCTACTGCAGTATTATCTGGGTTTTTATGTACAGAGAGGTTAAAGCAAGGAACGTAAATACTGTAGACAGCATTCAAACTGATGTGTAAGTTTGACTCCGCTGGAGAGGAAATGCTTATAACTCTCATACACACAGTTTTGCCTTTACATTTTTTTTTTTTTACAGTTAACAGAAATATACTGGGATTTGTCCAAAGCTAAATGTGGAGACAAAATGTGTATTCTGAGTTATAGTTATTTTGTTAGGGTTGATTTCGGTGCTGAACCCCCCCAAGGACAAACAACAACAAGCTTGTCTATTAGTACCTTTGTTTCTTTACCTCTGTGTGTTGACATATGATTATGTGTAACAGGCTTGGTTGAGGCTAACACTGCTCTGCTTCTATATTTATGGCGGTGTATCATGTAGGAATGTTCCCAGGTATTTGTGTGCGTGTGTCTAATTAGCTTTGAACACCTCACTGAACATCCACCAGCTGGACTTGCTTCATCCCCACGCTATACACCCATGCACACAAAATGTCGTAATAATATTACATGGGATTTATTTCGTGCTTTTTTATGGAAAAAAGTTGCTCGTCTCTCGCTAAACACTGACATCGTTATTCTGTTTGAGTTCTGCTGTCTGTATTGAATACACAACGAGAATGACCATAGATGTGACATATTCATGATTGCCATTAAACTGTAAATGTGACTGTTTTACTAGTTGGTAAAACAAACTATTTAAATTGTATATCGCTGTATAAAGAATAGTTTCAGTATCTAAACGTATCAATTTTGTATTATAGGAGTTGTGGTATACAACGCTTCGTTTGGATTTTAGTAATCGTCCCTCTATTAGTTATCAAATATTAACTGGTCGACACCCTTAGTTGTGGATAACTTTTTTTGGCAAGCATGGATGCTTTTAGTCGATTTATGCTTAATTTCAACCCACGTAACGATGCACAACTAGACAAATGAATATCCGATAACTAATAAATAGATCATTTCTTTGTTGATAACCATGCTATGTTATACTATTGTATGATTGCAGTGTCTAGGTTTGGTTTGTATCATGCACCCGAATATGTTGCCAAGAAATGTATGGTGTTTATATTTGTGTATTAACTACAGTTTTGACCATTATAATTAGCTCCATAACTGAAGTATGAAAACACGTTTTTTATTGTATCAAACAGTAGCCAGACATCCTACTGTCTGTTGTGAACTACTGTATGTCGAAAATACTCCTGATACAACAGAAATAAAGGGTACAAAAAATTATAGTTCTAAAGTGGTACGTTATCAGCATATGTGGTTAATGTCAGGAAAATAAACTTTTGGTCATTTGAAAATGTAAGGTTTCTTTTCTCCAAGCAGCTGACTTAACAGACGTCTTGACAATCCATTCTACAAGATAACCAACGGTTTACCTGGAGGGGCTGATTGTCTGATAAGTACATTTATTGAGTTGATTGTCGCTGCCTTTTTTTCTGTGGGACGCCGTCAAAAGGTGTCAACGTGTGTCTTGAGGTACTCCCCTAGAACAACATCTCACATATCACAGGTCTGCCAAAGTTCAGTCAGTATCTTATTAAACCACGCTGCTATTTGACCGCAGTTTACACCTTTGGTAGCTTGAACAGTCAATGAGAACACACACAGTCAATTCAAACTGGGGAGTAATGTTGTCAGCCAGCTAAGACAATGCGTGCGTGCAGCACATGTATAGATAGACTCCAGGGCGGCTTGATCCCCGGTCCAAATCCCCTCAGACTCCACATGTGGCCTCTGTGCCTGCATTCTATCTGCGTGATGTGCATCATTCACTCGGACCGGGCATCCGTCTGCTTGATGCACAACCTGGAAATTGACGAGCGCATGACTCCCACCGTCCGTTCCACCGCCGGATTATATTTGGGGAGCCTTTTTGTCATTTTTCCCTATTCTGTGCACAGCCCTGACAGACAGTGTGACAGAGATTATCCCAATGACACATGGTATTAAGGACTGAGGTGGTTTTAATGACAGAGACGGTATTCATTCGACCATTGGAGCCACTGCGTGAAATACTGTGAGGCTTTTATTGAATTTTACCTTGTTTGAGCTCATATGTGCACAAGCTATCGCAAGAACTCACTAAAGTCTGGGGGGTATGTGTGCCTTTCAGGCCCACCACAACTTGAATACTTCTAAAGTTGTTTTTTCACAGGGACCATCGGACTATAAATAGAGGTTGAACATTGCATTAAAGGTGGCTGCAAAACACAGCGTGTTATTAATGTGGAATGTTCTGGCAGATTAAATAAATCTTAAATGTCTCAGGTTTCCATCATGAAACCGGCTGTTGGTCCAAACATGTAAGTGGAAAACCATGAAAAGGGGAACATGGTTAAATATGGGTCCAGAGAAGTGATGATACGTTTTTATTTAATAGTTTTATACCTCTGAAATATAGGGGAATATAGGGGAACAATCTTGACTGATTTGTGGCTTCCAAATACTTAAAAATTCCAATGGTATTGAAATTAGCATTTAAGGCCAACTGTTATATAAAATACCTAATTATATATGAAACTGTTTCATGAAATACATAATTGTATAAGAAACTGTTACAAATAATACAAAACTTTACCCTGGTGTCACTTTCTAGAATTACAAGTTTGTTGGAACAAGATGAATCTTGCTAATAAACATTGCTATGGCAGGCTGGAATGAAACCAGGACCAAAAAGGCACTGATCAACCTGAGAGTGACTATCCAGGAGAAACACAAAGATCTTATGAAAAGGGACAAAGGTGCAAAACAGGTTGAAAAAGAAGATGGTATATGATGAAAACCGCAACTATTCATACAATTAACTTATTATTGACAGGCCTTCCGGTTAGCCTAGCCAGGTTGTCATGTTGACACCTACTCCATGAAAACCCTTTTGCTGAAGCCTGTGCGTGAACACATAATGATGAGTAAATTGCGGTCATTTCCTATAGGCCCTAATGGCATCCAGAGTCAGAAGAAAACAAAAACAGGAAGCGGGTAATTGTTGAATATATTGTGGATCTCACCGTAATGGGCCACATATTACCGCAACACACACAAGCCCACACAAAACTATGTATTTGTGCATGGATGCACACAAACCTAGACCTAATTATGTCTTTAACTGACACCATGCAATTTAGTGGAGGCACTTGATAATTGGAGAAAATGGCCGGTAAAATTGGTTTTTCTGTGGTGTGTCTCCTGCATCATGTTGCTGTGTAGCTTGCTGGTGAATAACAACACACTTTCATTGTATATCAGGTCCGGGGATTGTGCCAACCTGGTTTAAAATCATCCTCACATTCAGTGCGGAGCGGACAAACACCTGCTCACAATAGTATCTTTTATCATTGAGTGGCTGTTCTGTTCTGAATTGGTGTTCACACATCTAAAGCATAAGGGGGTTATAGGGTCTGTTTGATGTCTATTATAGGACAGTCATCCGTGCCTAAATTCAAACCTCACAGGAGAAAAATTGAGCGAGGAGTAGAGAAGGATCAGAGAGAGTTCCAATCAAACAAACCTGCATACGAAGGCACTCCAGAGTACACAACATGTACCAGCATGGAGACAGACAGACAATCAGACAGACTCATGTGGCAAGTTAAGACATTCATTACCATTTTACAGTTGTTCTCAACTGCTAAAACATTTTGTGAAACTTTCACCTATTTTCTCAAAACTACAAACACAAAACTAAATCTTCAAGCTACATTCACAAAACCCCAGACTCTTCTGGGGTTTTGCCTCAAAACCAATTACTCTGTTCTCCAAATAACACAAAGCTTTCAGACGGTAAACACAGCCAGTCAATATATAAACACTTCAGAGCATTCATTAGACACTACATGAAAAAACAGCATGCTGTGTGAGAACACAGCATGCAGGGCATGTAGACACAGATTTTTGTAATTGTAAATAGTAAACACATTTTGCAATAAAAAGTATAATAATCACTACCTGAATTTGTTTAAGCTATGCCAAAAGTATGACTTATTCGACAAATTGGTTTAGGCTAGTAAAAATTTGGTTTAGAGAATAGGGTTTAGTGTTTTATCAATAAAACATTGCAGAAAAACGGTTATTGGCAAACTATGGTCACCGAATATTTAATTAATCCCTTAGTTCTACTTTGTTTCTCCCCATACTTCTCTCTTTTTATTTCTTCCCTAACTTGTTTACCCCTTTTTCTCCCTTCACTCATCCTCTCTTTGTGGAAAATGCCAGATCAGAGATCAGTTTGTTAGAGGCCATCCATGCACTCCGTCTGTCATCCATTGAAGGCATCTGTTCTATTCTTCGGTCAACTAGTGGACCAGAGCAAAACTGACAAAAAAAGCATCATACTTAATTGTAGTGCAATTTAAGTAAACATTACACTGCAAACATTTTTTTTTATTATGAAGACATTTCAAATGTAATATTATATGAGGAGCCATAAATGTCAATGGATTTATACATATAAATATTGGTTAGGTTAACAATGTCTGCTTTGCCCAATATTTTATATCCTCCAAAAAAGGTATTTTGGCTTTTTTGTAGGTTTAATTAGTATTTTCCCTTACTTTCCAACCATTTTAAGCTATTGATTGTTTTATAATAATCATAAAACGGATCATTTATAATGCACTTTTCATTTTTTATAGACTTTGCAACTCTAAATATGTTATTTTAAAATAAAATTACCAATATTAACCAATATGTTAAAAAGCATATTGGTATGGATTAATATAAGTTATTTACAAATGCTTTATCAAACTTAAATAAAGATACAAAAAAAAACATTGTCTGTAACCCCACCATAATAATGTAATTTCAAAGCAAGTTTGAAATGTGAAAGTTTGAAAAAGTGCCAAAACAACAAAATATATCCAAATATGTCTGGACTGAACAGTACATCTATAGAAAATTGTCTAGGTTTCCAGTAGTCTAGGAAACTCTCACAGTCTCTCGATTTCTGAGTGTTTTATTATGTTTGGTCCTGTAGAAGAGGGGTTTGTTCGCCAGAAGCGCTTCCATCAGTAACCGGTATTGCATTGTTCTCACATCTTATCTTTATAAAGAGAGACAAACAGAGTTAGTCAGTCAGACGATAAAAGGAGTAGTTGAACAAATAATTGCACCAATTTACTCATACATGTCTGTTGAAAAACCCACAACCAATTGAAACCAGTATACACTCACTTACATTCTCTCATCAAAGTCTACCCACAGTGGTGTGTAGTGAGCCACGCCCGTGTGGGGTAGCAGCCTTACCTTCCCACAGTGGTGTGTAGTGAGCCACGCCCGTGTGGGGTAGCAGCCTTACCTTCCCACAGTGGTGTGTAGTGAGCCACGCCCGTGTGGGGTAGCAGCCTTACCTTCCCACAGTGGTGTGTAGTGAGCCCCGCCCATGTGGGGTAGCAGCCTTACCTTCCCACAGTGGTGTGTAGTGAGCCACGCCCGTGTGGGGTAGCAGCCTTACCTTCCCACAGTGGTAGAGCAGTACAGCGGCCAGTATGATGGCCAAGCCCAGTCCTATCAAACAGTACTGCATGTACTCCATCACCATTGGCAATACCACCAGATTAGTGTGGAGCGTTGTCAGGATTTCACCGTCAATGTACCCATTCTGGAAGAGGGTAGGACAGACAAACAGAACACAAATTTAATGAGAGGACAAAGAAATTAGGTCATTCAAATGGTTGGGGTTATAGTTGAAGAGTGTTGGGGTGAGATGAGACGGTGTTAGTTATGGTTGGAGCGTGTTGGGTTGAGATGAGACGGTGTTAGTTATGGTTGGAGAGTGTTGGGTGTAGATGAGACAGTGTTAATTATGGTTGGAGAGTGTTGGGTTGAGATGAGACGGTGTTAGTTATGGTTGGAGAGTGTTGGGGTGAGATGAGACAGTGTTAGGTATGGTTGGAGAGTGTTGGGTTGAGATGAGACGGTGTTAGTAATGGTTGGAGAGTGTTGGGTTTTGTTCGTCTGTAACTCTCTTGTAGATTCACGCTGTACAACATCCGCAGAATATGACCCTACTTTACACAGGAAGTGGCTCAGGTTCTGATCCAGTCACTTGTCATCTCCCGTCTGGACTACTGCAACACACTTGTGCCATCAAGCCGCAGCAGCTGATCCAGAACGCTGCAGCCTGTTAGGTTGAACCTTCCCAAATTCACCCAAAGCACCCTTGTCCTCAGCATGCTCCACTGGCTTCCGGTAAAAGCTAGCATCGGCTACGAGACCACGGTGCTTGCCTAACGGAACTGCACCTTCCTACCTGCAGGCTGTGCTTGAACCCTACAACCCTTCCTGTGCACTCCGGTCTACAACATCATGCCTTCTGGCCACCCAACCCTCAAGGTTAGGCAGCTCCCGCTAAGCCATGGTAAAACTCTTCTCTGTCTTAACACCTCAATGCTGGAACAATCTTCCCCTTGAAGCCAGGACAGGCAGAGTCCCTGCCAATCTTCTGAAAGCAGCTGAAAACCAACCTCTTTGATGGGCATCTTAATTAACTTGTTTATCCTCCAACCACACCATCCGAAAAAGCACTTAACTTTGATTTCTTCGGCACTGACTTTAACAACTAATGGATACCATGAAGGAAAGCATACTTGTTATGGATGTCAGATATTGGTTTTCCAAGACACCTTAAGAGGAAAGCACTTATTGTAAGTCGCTCTAGATAAGAGTGTCTGCTAAATGTCTAAAATGTAAATGTAATGAGACAGTGTTGGTTAGGGATGGAGGATGTTGGGGTGAGACAGTGTTAGTTACAGTGGTAGAGTTTTAGGGTCTAATGAAAGTGTTGGGTAGGGTAGTACTGTGTTAGAGGTGTGGTACAAAGCAGGTTAATGGGTTTAGAGAACCAACTAATAATCATGTCATCATAAATCACCTCCTCAAACCAGACCATGGGCATCACCACCTCAGAGATTTTCCCAGTTTCCCTGCAACAAACACAGACGACACATTACACAAGATATACAGAAACACTTATCCTAGAAAGGAACATATGTCACGTCAGACATTGTCAACTAAAATAACAGTAATATACTAAATTAAGGGGTTCCTTAATGTTTTTCAGCAGTGTGTATTGAACTGTGGTTAAGGGTTAAAGGGTTCCTTAATGTTTTTCAGCAGTGTGTATTGAACTGTGGTTAAGGGTTAAAGGGTTCCTTAATGTTTTTCAGCAGTGTATATAGAACTGTGCTTGAGGGTTAAGGGTTCCCTAATGTTTTTTAGCAGTGTATATAGAACTGTGCTTGAGGGTAAAGGGGTTCCTTATGTTTTTTAGCAGTGTATATCGAACTGTGGTTGAGGGTTAAGGGGTTCCTTAATGTTTTTCAGCAGTATATATAGAACTGTGGTTGAGGGTTAAGGGGTTCCTTACCCAATTCCAGAAACACTCTTCATGTACAGGTTGAGCTGCAGACGGATAGACACATTCAGAGGCAGTCCTGTCAACTGCAGAAAACAAATTTACAGCTTCAGTAAGTCAATTGGGAAAACACAATTGCAAGCTATAGTAATCAAGTAATCATTGCTGGGGCCTCAAAGACTTTCCTAGGGTCCAAGGTCTACCCTGGATCCCGAAATGTACAGTGCTGCACAAAAAGTATGTAAACCTTTCAAGGATGGTCATTATTTTCGTACATTGGAAATAAAGGACACAAACAAAACGATATGATACATTATCATATTTTATTTAACAAAATGTATTTATTTTACAAAAAACGGTGAACCCCTTTATTTAATAGCTTGTGGCACCTCCATCAGCAGCAATAGCCAGGAATAACCAGCTCCTGCAGCCACTAATCAGTCTATCGTTTTGTGATGTCATACCCGGCATTAGCATGTGACCAAAACAACAGTCTGGATGATGCTTTAACACTAACGGTAAGGTTTATTGTGCTTTTTATTTTTAGCGACAATCGCCTGTTTGTGATACCAACATTTTGGTCCACACAAAGATAGTAAAACGAATGTGTTTGTGTGTGTCAGTCTTTCTGTGTGTCAAGTTTATCCGTTAATCTGATCTAATCGTAATTAAAAAATACAGAACAGAAAAGGTGATTATGACAAAGGGCAATTCTGTGACCACAGACAGGCATTACTGTCAATACAGCTTTTCTTGTTAGTGTTACTCACAGGATGGATGTCCATGAAGAGTCCATGTTCACTCTCAGTAGGATGGAGTCCCAGTACATAGTCCAGCAGCACCGGGTCAGCGTTGTAGAAGTGAGGGTGGGAGATGAACACGGGAGAGTCTAAGATACAATAACGCCACTGTCAATAAAACAAACATCTTAATCCACCACCAATGTAATCATCGATAACACCACCACTACAGCCATCATCATCAGTAGAATTTGTGAGACAAGAGGAAAGCTAACTTGGTGTGTACCTACCGTGTATCTACTCCTCTACTAGAATGTTTACCAGAGAAGGTATCTGGATACATATTGATAAATTAACTTTTTATAGGAATTTACGTTTGTGTGTGTGTGTGTGTGTGTGTGTTGTGCACTGACTGAATTTGCAGCTGCTGACGTTGAGAATGCCAGACTGTCTGCAGGGACAGAAGCCCTCGTTTGGTGCGTAGTCTGAGCCGTTAGCAAACATTGTCTTAGGAGCCACGTAACGATAGAGAGGAATTCCTGCCATTATTCCCTCACGCTGGTATATCAGTTCTAATGACCTGAAGAAAGACAGAAAGGCAGTGATGGTGGGAGGGTCTCTTTAAGGGTGGGTGTGTCTCTTTAAGGATGGGAGGGTCTCTTTAAGGGTGGGTGTGTCTCTGGTTTTGTAGACCAGTGGGGAACAAAAGTCCTCACAAAGATGGAAAAAAAGGAACATTTGACATTGTAAAATGTAACATCTAGTAGGCTTCATTTGGGGTTACGTTTAGGCATTAGGCAGTATGTCTAGGCTGTATGTAAGTTTAGACATGAATCGCTATGCACTACAAAATCTCGGTAAGTTGATTAAATTCAGAAAATTGACGAGTATGAACTTAGAAAATTGAGGTTAGGGTTCGTTCAATGTTAGGGTAAGAGTCCATTTTTGGGAAGTAGTTTTTTTGGTCTCAACCAGGATAGAAATGCAGCTTTATTCTGTGCGTCTGTCTGTACCTGCAGGCGTCAGGGCTGTAAAAGGGCAGTGTTGACTGTTTGGTCATGAATGGAGGCCACATTTGTCCCGCTGTACCGTTGATCATGTTACACTGAGGAGTCTTCCAATAAGTCAACTAGGGATCCAGAGACAGAAAGACAGAAGGTTAACTTACAATCTGTCAAACATTTGGCTCTCTATCTAGACCAGAATTTGATTCAATATTTTAAAACTATGATTATTTCTTTGGTATATGTCTTCTTTTTCCCTAACTAATTTTATATACACACTGTATGTACAGAAACATGCATTGGGTTTGATTGGCTGGTTAGAGGACAGCCACAGTACAATACCCAATGAGCAGTTTTTAGGAGTTTGATGTTCTTGCATTAGGGAATATCTGATATTTATACGATATTTCTTGAACATTAGACAGACGCATTAGACTCATACAAGGGTATTCATCCGGTATTTACTTATAGATCCCTATCTAAGATAACATGCTTAATGTTGGACTAAATGAAGTGATTGGCAAAGGGACATGCCTCAAAGACCTGCCCAAAGATCAGAGTATAGTAAAGAGTGTAGCACTCACTTGCTTGCATTATTATACATAATTATAAATCATGAAATGTTTTGTTTATTCCAAACTGGTCTTATTTTCGGTTAACTCAACAGGAGTCATTTCTGATCAAACAGCTCAACATAGCAACATCGGGCCACATTTCTGACCTCTGACTTCTCACCTCGGTCAGGCCATTCCACGAGTCCACGTTGTAAATCAGCCTGATGTCATCTTTCCCAGTGTGGACAGTGAACAGGCCAGCGTTGGAGTTGTTGAACTGATGGGAGGAACAGACATTAAACCAGACTGTCAACCTAAACATACTGTTGTCAGGGGCTGGATAGATATTAGAAGTTATTAGGAGGCCCTCCGGACAACTCATGCAACACAAAGAATATTTGGCTTACAAGGCTTCAAAATTCTAAACATTTACCTAGGGGCAAAATAGAAAGATATGTTGGTCCACTCCGACACTTTACCTCAGAGAAAAGGCCAAAGTTGCCAGTAGTGGGCAGCATACCAGGGAACCACTTATTGAGGAAGTCCACCAGCTTGCTGTCATAGCCCCACATCAACTCCCCAACGGACTTGGTGAGGAAGGGTCCCTCCCTAAACATCTTGAAAGTGGCACTGACCATCACACGCACAGCAAGAGGCATGTTCTCCATCATCACCGCCGCTCCCTGTAAGAGAGAGCCATGTCAGAGTGCTGTTCTTATGAGTGTGTCTGTGTAACAGTGTGTGTGTCTGTGTCTGTGTCTGTGTAACAGTGTGTGTGTGTGTGTGTGTGTGTCTTACCAGCACCAACATGTTGGGGATGGTGACCACATCCGACTCGTTGCCCACCGACATGCTGGGCTCAAAGAAGTAGCTCCTGTATTCCAGATATGAAACCGTGTCATTGGGATGGAAAGTAATGTTCTGCTTCTCAAGCCGCTCCCTGGAAAACATCCCCAAAAAATCCAGGTCATTGTCCATCTGACTGAAGATCTCAATCACTTTCCAATATCACCCTTCAAGATTCAAGAGAAAAATTCTATGGGATTTAGAGACATTTGCAATCTGATTAGCTTTAATTGGGCATACAGCCTGTTCCCTGTTATGCACACCTGGTTTAAAAGAGACCATGATTGACATGGTTATGACATCACTATTTTCTGCATTAATTGTGTTACCGGTTCAATAAGAGATATAAGGCATGGGGGGGGGGGTGATTTATAGCCAATATACAATGACTAAGCACTGTGTTCCTGTGATGTGTCATAGAGTATTGCCCCTCCTGCCATACTGCTTACATATGCAAGATGTAGGTAAAGTCCTGTGTATAATTTGGTGGAGCTATCTAGTTTGTTAAGTTTGCAATAGTTTGTAATCATAGCAATTATTTAGCATTTTCCAACAATTTATTACCTTTAATTTAATGCTTTTTGTTTTTATTGTTATTCTGAACTTTTGAGTCTTGGTTACTCTACTAGTATCCACTTGGACTACACAGTTGTATTTTCTTAGTTTGAAGGATAAGGACATAACATTCAGTTCCAGGCAACTTGGATGCCACCTGGCGGCCATTTTTAAGCACTAGATGCCAAACCAAGGAGGTATCCAAATAAAAGTCACTAGAAAAGTCAAGAGTAACACAGAAAGATACCGTAGAAAGAGAGAGGAGTCACAGGCAGCTGCATAAGTTGAGTGGGCCAGAAAGTGGATTTAAGTAAGCCTAATCATTCATATTGGCTGGCATGAAGGCTGACCTGTACACATAAGGTCCTCTCTGCTCCACCATTGGTTTCTCACCCGCCAGGACTTCAATGGGGTTGCGAATGTTGAAGAAGTAGACCGACATGAATAAGGGTACTGGGACGTCCTTCCACAAGGTGTAGGACATTTCATTCTTGGGATCTATCACTAAGTTCTGAAGAGAGAACAAGGATGACAAAAACACAACATGAGGAGTCATATGTTCTCTGTCCAAGACTCAGGTCTGGTGTCAGAACATTTAGTTACCATATAATTGGGAGGCTAGTAAAAAGATTCAGTGCAGCTAGCAAGCGTAGTTAGTTCATGTTTTCGAGGACTAAGGTTAAAGTTTATGTTTATGTCGTATGCCATTTTAATGCGACAATGTCGCATATTTCTGTACAGTGTGCAACCATATTCTTTTGACAATTCAACTGCCACATCAACACTTGGAACACACAACCTCATTCTGCAGACGAATTTCTCATTCTAATATGCTTACATGCCCAACATTATAATTACTTTTTTACGCATTTACACAACCTAAATAATTACAGAACAATGCCTAGCCATAGTCTATCTTAGCTAGTTTTTAGTTGCCCATTGTCAAAGTTCGACCATTTAAAAGCGGTCTAATTGGAGACTTCATTAACCCTAACCGGATTTACCATTGAAACCTGCATTTCTTCCCTATTTTCTATCCAAAAGCACTCCAAAGGTCTACCCTCCCCATAAACCGTTCTCAACATACATCTGTCACGTTACAAAAACTGCTGGCATTATGTGTGCATTTCAGAATGAACACATTGCAGCGATTGTATGGTGAATTTAACTAATAGTTATAGTTAATATATATATATATATATATATATATATATAGTCAATTAATTTATAATACATATGAGGATTTAATCTGCCTTGTGGTTAAACATTTTAGTATAGAACCACTGTTGAATGCGTTTTGCATTTTTCTGGCCAATCATCCCAAAGTCTTTGTTGAACCGTCACAGACTTATTTTCGTATCGTCCTCCGGACGACGGGGCGCCGTTAATTTCGAGCCCTGCAGATACTTCTTGAATACATGGCTCTAATTTAAACAGTATCAACATACAGTCACCTTATAGTATTAACTGTATGTATATTATCACTGATAAATAGTGTAACGACCTAGTAGGGGGTTCTATTGGGTTGGGGTGTTAGTTATAGTTGATGTGTGTGTGTTAGAGTATTGCCTCTGTTTGGTTGTTATTCTCGCGAGATGTTAAGGGGCTAAGTAAGGGCTACCGTTATTGCGGTCTCTCCCTGACTTTCCGTTCCTGTTTGCGCTAGAGCGTAAGAGGTTTACTAACCATCTTCCACCAGAAGGACCGTATGTGTCGGAATGTATTGGCGTGGGCAGTGGCAAGAACAATAGCCTGTTTGACGATTAAACTTTTGTTGCTTCGCACGTTTTGTCCGTCTCCCTTTTCGTTGACCTAGCTCGGGTCATTACAATAGGTACAAAAGTACACCGCTCAAAACATTTGATGTTGCCTCTCCGGTGCACTTGCTGTCATATTCATTTGAACCAAAACAGGTTACACTGATTCACAATCGCATATGCTTCCTGGACAGATTGATATCTTTGAAGTTTAATCGACTGGGTTTTATACTGTGATGATTATGTTTTTCCTTAATATATCCATAATACGTACACATAAAGCTCGCATCACCGATCGCCCTTTCATCCCGCTCCCTGTAGTTCCTGGAATGCTGAACGTAAAACTCTCTTTAACCTTGGTAGGATGGTGATCTAAAAAGATCCGCAATAAGTAGGTCCGTTTCATTGCTACACAGAGCTGTGTTTAGTTCGTTTTTTTTCCTCTGAAACGTTCAATAGAACAAAATGCCTCTGTATACATACCTTAGTAGAAAATTGTCTTTCAGAACAAACTTAAACTTTGTCCTTCGAAACGAAATGAACACACATGTATTGTAGTGGCGGCGTTATGCTTTTGATTTTCGGACCTGCAATTACCGAATTAGTTCAGTTGGTTAGGTGTAATTCCAATTTTAAAAAAAATATCCTGCATTCGGTAATCCAAGAATAGCGGTTTCTAATTCCTGGATTAGTAGAAAATAATGAATTTCCATTAAACGTAGTCCTAGCACAGAAGTTAAAACATACAAAAAAGCAATATAAATTAGCTTTAATCTGTTTGATTTACCTTTTCTATTTGGTCGTGAATAATGATTGGTCCAACGAATGCAAGAACGGTTCCAAAAATTACCATCAGTGCTCCAGCTACAAAAAGTCCGATAGCTTTCGTGGATTTATTCATAGCTAGCTGGACAGACTTTGACTGTGTGACTAATAATCAACATATACAGAAATGTGTTAATATAAAAATGCCAATTATTCTACCATCTATTTAAAGTGTTCTGGCTTTTGCTGGGAGGTCACCATGCGTACATATCGCCCAATCAAAATTCATCAGTAGGAGTGTGTCAACTTGTTTATAATATGTCTGCCAAGCCTGGAAAACAAGAACTCCTGACAAAAAATGTATGAAGTGAAATTGTAGAAACATTACTGATAGTATAGCAAAGCTATGGAGATAATTCTAATGGAAATTAGGAGGTTTATCAATTGAAATAATTTGAGACCACAACTAACCACAAAGTATACATACCAGGGTTTTGGTTATGTCTGGATGACAAAATAGTCCAATTGTTATGTTTCCAAAACGTCCAAATTGCTCGCAAAGGCTTCATAAGGGACTTTGTAAAGTGTACGAAAAATGTACCTAACTTTTCCTGATTTACAGCCAGGCCTGCAGACAGGGCTCAAAAACAGCCTCAAGACCATGTCTTACAGAGGAAAACTCCACCCGGTTTTGCACATTGCAAACTGCTCGAAAGAGTTGGGTAGTTTTGATTTGCCAACAGCCGTAGCTCACTTTGAACAGGCCAGGATCAGCCTCAAATCCATTAATATAGCAGCTGGCTGCGGGTAGCCAACGCGATTACACAGGGTTGGGACACCCAGCTGAAGACCCAAGGAGACTAGTAGTGCTGACAGTATCACAACACACATGCCAGTAAAAACACTACCGTTGGGGTCATTTAAAACAGTTTTGAAAGAAAAAATATATTTTTGTGTCAATTAAAATAACATCAAATTGACCAGAAAAACAGTGTAGACATTGTTAAAGACTATTGTAGCCAGAAATGGCAGCTTTTCAATAGAATATCTACATAGACGTACAGACGCCCAGTATCAGCAACCATCAGTCCTGTGGTCCAATGGCACATAACAAGGTGAACTAGCTGCGTAGAAAAGGGGAATGAGGAGAATATGAAAGAAATATTATAAATAAATAGTAGTGTAATAGTGCCTAAATGGTACATTATGCTAATATACATTGAATGTACATAGAACTTTGTCAGAGCATTTGAACGGTTCATGTGATCAATATGTTCATAGATCAATGTTGCTGATTAAGAGGCTGTATGGCCTGTGGGAAAAAATATTTTAGTTCCTAAGGTACCGTGTGTTAGACACCTTGCAAGGCGGGGAGACGGCAACCGATGATGCACAGCTGATGTACCAGGCAATAATGCAGCCTGGATGCTCTCAATTGTGCACCTGCAGATGTTGGTCAGAAGAGGTGAGCTTCTTTGTCCATTCTTACCACCTCGGGTCTGCTTTTCAGAAAGTCCAGGATCCAATTGCAAAGGGAGGAGTTAAGTCCCTGGGTTCTGAGCTAGCATTGAACTGCCCGAAAAACAGGACTGTCCTGTTTTAAATGTTGTCCGTAGGTTGGAAGGAGAATAATGGAGGGTTGATCTACCTTACCAATGGCCAGGCAGGGGTTTGTAGCTATTCCTTATTTGTTTATAACAATAGTCTGATCCCTACAGGTAGGACATTTAATGTGCTGGTGGTATTTCGGCTAAACGTTCCTCATATTTGCCCTATTGAAGTTGCAAACAACAATAAAAGCTGCCTCAGCGTGAGTGTCATCTAGTCTATTACCTATAGACTAAGGTTCTGTCCAGCCAGTTGATGGAAAAACTACCTGGGGTAATGGCCAAGTCAGGCACCATAGGGTGTAGCCAGGTCTCAACAAATGCCTGTGCACAGCAGTTGGCAATGTTCCACTGGAAGTTAATCCCAGCATCTAGTTTGTCTATTTTATTGTCTATGGTATGAACAAACCTCCAAAAGTGCAATTCAATCATACTGTGTGAGCGACAGTGCAGCACGAACAAAAATAAAAACAATATAAACCGTAAAAAGCAAAAAGGTATGTAGTGAATGGAGAGCCATTGTCAGTGCAAACTTTCTCTACGACCATTTCTTTATTCTTGTTCTGAGAAATAATTCTATTAATGTGTGAAATTGCCAAGAAACTAAAGATCTTGTACAACGTTCTGTACTACCCTTCACAGAACCGCAGAAACTGGCTATAACTAGAATAGAAAAGGAAGAGGGAGGCCCCGGTGCACAACTGAGCAAGAGGACAAACACATTAGAGTCAAGTTTAAGAAACAGATACTTCACATTAACTGGCTGCATTATTAAATAGTACCCGCAAAACACCTGTCTCAACGTAAAAAGTGAAGAGACAACTCTAGGATGCTGTCGTCATTCTGTTTTGCGTGTCACGCACTCAGACACATCATCATACAACATGTGAGCCAAGAACCAATTTTTTTATATTCAGCACAAGCAGACATCAATACTAGCTCACAAAAATGACCACACTGACAAAAAACACCCAAAGATCCAACCCTCTATCCAGTGTACCCAACCGCTCACAATTTCATTTCCATAATGGTTCTCTTCCATGTTTTCACTTCCTCTTCACAGCCTTGTTTTCTTTTTCTAAAGCCATTACAAGACATGCAAGAAAGGAATATCAACGTATGGGCCCCATAATAGTCAAAGATATTTATTTATGACAGTACAACATTACAGGATCAGAAGGATGCGGCAGACACATACCCATATACTCATAACACATCTAAAAGCTACTAACTGATGCAAGAAGGCAGGAACCGCTTGAGGGCTTGTTGGTTTAAAAATGCCATTGCTACATTCAAGTCTTTACCACATATTGTATAGAAATATATATTCTAGATTCATTACACAAAGAAAAACATTACAAGCCTTTTTTAGGTTCAATCTCAATTATTATGGCTTACAGCCCCTTTAAATAAAAAATCCAGTACCTCAAAATATTAAAATAAAACATTTACAATATTTTGAACAGGATTTGAAAATCCCCTATCGATAAAACAAGTGTAATAATGCCATTTTTGTCGTGGAGATCAGCCCCATAGAAGTGCTTAATGGTTTACCAGGCTGATTGTCTGCCTTTGGAAGGTTATATGTAGATGTGTACTCAAAAGGTGGGTTTATAAATGAGTAAGCTACTTGTGCATAACTGTTTCAAACAATACCACATAATGGCAATGTAGTCTGTTTGGGTTTGTTGCTGAACTCTACCAGCCTGGATGCAGCACTGGAAATCTTCAGACACGTGTGCAATTTTCAAAGCTGCTGAGGTGACCAATCTGTGCTTAATGCATTGATTAGAAGGTAAACAACATATGTTGATATTCTAGACCCAACATCGGAGGTGCTAGAAATAATAGAAGCACCAAGTAATGTCAACACTGTTTTTGGGAAGTCATAGTTCACTAGGGACTTCAAGACAATTTCAGACCAGACACAAATTAAAAAAATATCTGCGTTAAAAACTCGAAAAGTAAATACATTTCACTGTCCAGCCATCTTGAAGGTACTCTTTGACAACTACTTGGGTCTGTTCCCATTGTGGAGTGGAATACTGCTTGGCGACCTCACACAATATCCCACATATGAGAAACCCCAAATCCCACTCAGAAAAGCCCAATTGAAACTAAAAACAAGGGAAATCAATTGTCACGCGAAACAATGGTTCCGGATTGTGAAACATTCAATACTAACAAAAAACTAATATCTAAGGCCTGCTGAATTCATAAAAAAAAATGTATGCCTCGCTACAAGGCAGGTACATGGAGCATCATGGTTTTCCAGAATCTAACCTTACATATTCTCCTCAAATCTGACCAGTCTGAAGAGCAGTGCACTAAGAGAAAACAAAATATTTCCCTTGCAAAGAAGTCCATGTACTTTGAACCCCCATTCAAAATGCCCACAACCACAACTCCAAAGAAATTGAGGAAACAGGGTATAGATCCAACCAAAAAACACAACCCAAAACACATAAGTCTGGACTAAGGGTGTGCATTGTTCCCTAAACTCCCCTGATCAACTATTTACACTTGATTTCGTTGTGATGTTTCTATTGCAGGAGCTATTGAAACGAGAAAGTTCAGTCAAATTTTGGAGCTTCAGATTTGGAAAAAGTAAAGGGTGTGCATTGTTCTCCAAGCTCTCCTGATCAACTATATACACTTGTTTTAGTTGTGATGTTTCTATTGCAGGAGCTATTGGAACAACAATGTTGTGTCAAATTTTGGAGCTTCAGATTTTTATGAAGAGTGTGCAGTGTTTCCCACCCTCTCACAATACAGAATATATACTTTTCATAGTCATTGTATAGTTATCGTAGGCGCTATTAGAGCTTAAAGTTAGTAGTAGAAGCCTGCATCTTTATACAATTTGAACGCATACCATCAGCACCAACCTTTAAATCGCTAGCATCTCGGTTTTGGCCGCGATACACCGCGGTTAGTTCTCCGTGCTCGGAAATGTAATGTTCGATTTAAATATGGGTATATAAGGACTGTGGAACATACACTTTTGTAATTACACTGAGACTAAATGACTCCAATACAAACATGTAAATATAGTGTATTCAGAGGTACTGAACTATACACTAGGGAACAGGAGGCCAGTTAACAGAGCTACAGTTTTGACACAAGGGTTTACGCTATGCACTTTACTTTCAATAACATCATTATTACTGTACACTGACATATGGCCATGGGAAAAAGAACAAACACAGACCAGTTTCAAATAAACTCTTAGCAGCTAGCCTCCAATGCCTACCAGGTGTTATTCACATTACTCTGAGAGCTTAAAAGTAGTAATTAGGAGCTAGCGAAAAAAAAAAAAAAAAAAGTCAACTAATTATTATTGGTGATGACAGCATTCAGAAAAACATTCATAGCATTTACCCTTCTCAGAATTATTCTTAATATTAAGCATATTAGAAATGATTTACTTTATTCTTTTCGGGTCTGGCACACAGCTGTAGTGCAAAATAGATTTGACCCTAAGTGCTTGGGGTCAGTTCTAAATATTTTCTCAGTTAGGGTTAGGTTACAGATTGCTGATGCCAGGTGAGTCTAGATCTTTATAGTTAAAGGCAACTTGTACCCAGAACAGAGTGGCCAAGGGACACAAAACAATACACATCTGGAGTACAAGAGTTCAAAAAGAATTGTTGCTAAAAAGAAAATGTCAGCAATGTGATAAGTTTAACAGTACGGAATCCCATTACAACAGTGACTGTGTGCCTTTGTATCAGCGGGTTAGCTGAGACACCACCAGAGAGCAGAGCCAACTATTCCACTAGTCAGTCCGTAAAGGAGGCTAAAACCAAAAAGCCCCTCTGCAATGACACAAGATTAGTTGAGGCACATTCCATATGATATGAAGCCATATTAGCATCAGCTTACACAGTGTATGCACAGTGTATACATATAGAGACAATTGTCATTGGTTTTAAGGTATCCGTTGTACTTCAATATCAAAACACAGCATCCAACATCACAGGGCTAGAAATCTCCCACCCAATTTGTCTGTGTTTTTTAGTGTACATGGTCCTGGAGTAGAGGGGTTTGTTCGCTCGGTGAGGTGCATCCATTGGTATTTGGTATTGCAGTCTTCTCATATCTTAGCTGTCAGGAGAAAGAGATACATAGTTAGCTAAAGAAGAGGGACATAACTCAACACCTCTGAAAGGAGGAACTCTGAACATGACATTTGTTTAAAATAACATTTTGGCACCATTTAAAATAAAGAAAATATCCCTATAGTTCAAAGCACCCACTTACATTTTTTTATGGCTTTTTATTTTAAATTGACTAATGATTACACAATAAAACATTAAGTCCTGTACATTTGATTATAGAAATATTAAAAATCTTATTTTACTGTAGTCATTGGAATATCGCAAAACTACTAGTTTGCTAAGGAAAGAAACCACCAGTTAAAGATGTTGAGTTCATGTCAGAGTATAAAACAGATGTAGGAGAACAAGGATAGCATCACAGTATCCAGTCAGTATTTATGCAAGGTAGCAGACAATACACTTTTATTCAGTTAATGCGTTCATGGAGTAAACAAATCAACAAAACCAACCATTTTCCCTAAAGGCCAAACATCATGCCTTTTCCAACATTTTTAAACAACCATGCAACGGACCGGCCAGGTGCAGCTGGAGTCATTAGTCGGAGGGCTCCCTTTAAACCACAGAATGTTGTCAGCATCATTTAAACATCTGTAACATTGGTCAACATGATGGTGGTTCAAGCTCATGCTCAGACCTTTGCACTGGACCTACACACCAAGACACTGGCAGGCATCGCAGGGTCATTGGCTCATGGCAGGAATACAGCGGCCATGTATTGAATAAGAAACAGGTCGATTCTCGGGGTGTGTGTGTGTGTGTGTGTGTGTGTGTGTGTGTGTAAGAACAGCGACGGGGAGACCCAGGACAAGGGAAGAGGGAGTGTTATCCTAGAACCCACCTGTTACAGCTTTGAATGTGTCCGTCTGTTTGTAGGCATCCGGTGCCTAGAAAACACCAAACCTTAACTAAGCAGCCAAAGTAGCTACAATAAATCATGAGCCCGATTCGCTGACAGTTGGTTCATTTAACTGGGACAGACGGGAAGCTTGGTTGACTTGCTCAGCCATTCTGTAGTTATGCTGAGCAAGTGTTCGTGGTTGCATGCGTTGTGATCTCATCATTGCAGTGGGCACATTCTCATGCATTTGCAAAACAGAGCGATTATGAACTGAGGGCATGGCATGCAGGACATCCAGGGTTAACGTGATTGGTTAATGGCACGCCTCATACAGAATATATTGAGCTTTCACTCCGGGCATGTATACGGTAGATTAATTGACAGGTGACCCAGTTGATGGGTGGGTGTAAATTCCCTCTCCCTCTGGATCAACCTAATTTATAATCTTTCCACACTAATAAAATTATAATACTATTGTATAATAATACTGTTTTCTTAATACCTACATTCCTTCGATTGATTTTGAGAACCCAGGGGGCAACACTTATCCAAAATGACTTCGGGTAGTGAGTGTGGACATTATCATACTGCCCCCTATGGGATTTAAAGCCCACAACCCTGGCATAGCAGGTACCACACACTCACAAAGTGAGCTCCATGGGACCGACTGAGTGATTATTATGATGGACTAAGTAGACCAGGGGTCTCCAAACCAGGTCCTAGAGAGCCCCTGTCCTGGTTGTTATCACTCCAACCACATGAATATGCAACCTCATTCAGTAATTACCAATCTAATAATTGGAGTCGGGTGTGCTAAATTAGGGTTGGAGTGAAACCCCCCCAAGACAGTAGATCTGCAGGACCAGGGTTGGAGACCCCTGAACTAGACTATAAAGCCAAATGAAGCCAGGGTGGGTAATTAGAGGTAACAGCTGGGCTAAAGTCAGTGTTGGAGCCAAGCTGGAGTAAGTCAGTGTTGCGTAACGATTGATTCCATTTATCAAATCAAAGCAGATAATATAATAATTTTATTGTTATATATTCATATCACTATCAAACTCTTGCGATTGGCATGATTGAGGGATCTTCTCTGGAGTGATTGGGAACAGCTTAACATGTGCACCGACCTCATCGTTCTGTGTGTCGGTGGGTAGATCTCTTTTAAACTCCTGATGGAATGAGAAACAGTTTCAACAGTTTCAGCTCTGTGACATTGTGTGTGTGCGCACATGGACTCGGGAATACACCATACACTGCGGAGTACAGTCCATTTCCCACAGCGAACTGTAGGGCCATACAAGCAAAAACGAGAACTTTACATTTTCTGCTGGTCAGGATTAAGTTTAAGAAACAGCCATGTCAATTGTTTGAAGCAGTGTCATGTGACAGAGGCTGCTACCGGGTAAACCGTAAATCCCTGTAACAACTGGGACAAGCCTATAGAACATCATACATTTGGTTTATGAAAACAAATATCATGTCTTAAGAGGCTGAACAAGCACCTAGGGGGACACCTTTACGCCACCTAGCAGAAGGGTCACTTACAGTTGTGGTCAAAAGCTTACATACACCTGCATGTCATGGCAGTGTCAGTTTCCAACACTTATTTTTCTGTAATAGAATCATTGGAGCACATACTGCTTTGTCATAAAAACAGTCATGAAATTTGGTTCTTTTAAGACTTCATTATGGGTCTTCTGAAAATGTGACCAAATCTACTGGGTCAAAAATATACATACAGCAAAGTTCATATTTGGTTAAATGTCCCATGGCCTTTTTCACACCTCGATTAGGCGCTTTTGGTAACCATCCACAAGCTTCTGGCGGAATCTTTGACCACTCCTCTTGACAGATTTGGTGCAGTTCAGCTAAAAAAAGATTTGACACAAACTTGTTTCTTCGGGCAAAGTCCACATGTTCTCGATTAGGTTTATGTCAGGACTTTCCTTTACCACCTTTGATGTGGGTTTGGGTTCATTGTCCTGTTGAAACACCCAACTGCGTCTAAGGCCCAACCTTCTGACTGATGATTGTAGGTTTTCCTGAATAATTTAAAATTAATCCATTATTACATTCATTTTCTGGCAAAACAGCCCCAGAGCATAATACTACCACCACCATGTTTGACAGTAGGTATGGTGTTTTTGGGGTTAAAGGCCTCACTTTCTCTCCTCCACATACGTCTGGTCATTGTGGCCAAATAACATTTTTACTTTCATCTGACCATAGCACTTTCCTCCAGAAGGCCTTTTCTTTGTCCATGTGATCAGCAGCAAACTTCAGTTTTTTCTTCCCAGACAAATTTCATGACTTTTTTTGTGACGAAGAGGTAGGTGCTCCAATGATTCCATCACAGAAAAATTATACATATACAATACAAGAGTTGTAGTAATTACTGGAAACTGCCATGACATATGTTCTTTACAAGTGTATGTAAACCGCAACCATGTTCCTAACACCGGATTGTGTTAATATTATATGACCGTTACATTCTTTACTAAGATGAGCACAAATATTCCAAAGCTTATTGGTTTTACAGAGAATAGATGAAAGCCTGTACAGCATCAATGTTTATCAGATAATGTAGAAGAAATTAAGGTTTTATAGTCACTGTTTTCCTGGTTGACTTAAAAAAAGACCTTCTCATTAACTGGGTTTGAGACCCCTCACTAGAAGCATTTTAATAAAACAAAAACAGTAGACCAATTAAAGATGGCAGATTAGATGCATTGCACAGGTGTAAAGCCTACCGCACATGCACTTATGCACAGACAATCACATGGGTTGTCGTAGGCCATTTAGGCTTGTGTGTTCACGTTGGATGATGAATGCGAATGACGCAAATGTTAGCTAATATTCTTTCGAAATTGGCTTTGCTGATTTGCCCAAAATTTGCAGTTATCAGTAAACAACACAAGTGTTGCCAGGCAAACAAATACTAACTCCATGTAATTTTACTGACATTTGCAGACAAATCCAAAAATCTAGCATAAAACACATACAGTTTGTGACCCAGTTCTTCCAAACACCCCTCCAATCCACACGCTCAAGCGGTACAGCAGCCTTACCTTCCCACAGTGGTAGAGCAGTACAGCGGCCAGTATGATGGCCAAGCCCAGTCCTATAAAACAGTACTGCATGTACTCCATCACCATTGGCAATACCACCAGATTAGTGTGGAACGTTGTCAGGATTTCACCGTCAATGTACCCCTTCTACAACAGAGTGGAAAACATAAAGCACAACAATGAGTGACAGTAATGGGGTTGTACATTTCTTCAGGGGGAGGGGGTGTTGAAGGCTATCACTCACCTCCTCAAACCAGATCATGGGCATCACCACCTCAGAGATCTTCCCAGTTTCCCTGCAACAAAGTCAAACAACAACGATATACACAAAAAAGAAAAAGCATCAGATATTGTCCATTAAAAAAACAGTAATGCACTGCTCAAAAATATTTAACTTTTATTATTACATTTATACATGCGTGTGCATATATATGCTCCTGGACAGTCTGTGGGGCTACTTGGCAGCTTTGGATGCACCAAACGTAACATCAATGGCATACATTTCTTCCTCATCCAGGAACGGCCTACACACTCCTTGTCCTGCACCAGGAGGAACCCAGAGCCCATTGCACCAGTGTACGGTCTGACAACGTGTTAGAAGATTATCTCGGTACCGAACATTATTCAGGGTAACTCCAAGTATAAATACTGCCCAGACCATCACTGACCCACCACCAAACCAGTCATGCTGGAGGATGTTGGAGGCAGCGTAACGGTCCCCACGGCGTCTCCAGACTCTTTAACATTGGTCACATGTGCTCAGTGTGAACCTGCTTCTCAAGTAACAACCGGTCTCCTGGTTTCTCCTCCATGCTCTTGAGACTGCGACAACACTTACGGATGTGCCGTGCCGGAGGAGCTGGACTTTCTGTGCAACCTGAATGGACTGCAGGTACCGCCTCAGAAGCGTCAGTCAGGAAGGATTGGGAGAGAGCAATTGTCTGTGGCCACTAGCTGCAAACCCTTCCTCTTTTGGGGGGGTTGTCTTGCTGGTCCCCCCAGTGCACCTGTGGTCACTTTCATTTGCACCAAAACAGGTGACATTCACAATCGCTTCCCAACTGGACAGATTGATATCCCGGAAGTTCAATTGACTAGGTGTTATACTGTGATGATTAAGGGTTTCCTTAATGTTTTTCAGCAGTGTATATAGAACTGTGGTTGAGGGTTAAGGGGTTCCTCACCCAATTCCAGAAACACTCTTCATGTACAGGTTGAGCTGCAGACGGATAGACACATTCAGAGGCACTCCTGTCATCTGCAGAACAGAGAAAGAGACACATTTACAGCTTTTTCACAACACCAAGTTGACCACCACAGTAAACCCATGCCTGTGAAGCAAAAGAAATTGTCCAGCATCTGCAGCAGGGATTTCCAGGTTGTCAAGCATTAGCAACTCCCTCAGACAGTCTTTGGCATCTGAAAATCAAACTGTGATGGTGCTGTTGGGAGGGGGGGGGATCTCTCCTCGTCCCCAGACTAGTGTCCATATGAAAGTTGACAGGTCCCCACTCGAGCCTTGTCGAAATAGTAATCTACCAAAATTCTTGTTTGTATGCATTTAGTATCCTGTTTCCAGTATTTACATATTCAAGCAACCCAGACAGTCAAACACACTTATCAAGATCTGTAGATTGTGGGGAAATAGTCACTGCATGAAGAACACCGCTAGAACATGACTCCAGAGGGCAAAGGGTAAAGTACGGAACCTGGAGAGGGTATATAGATAACCCCTAATTAAAGAAAAGGCATTCACCCATAACATATCTGATAGCGATGCTCAATATATTAGAAGCCAGAAGATTATCTTGATCAGAACATTTGACGTGTGCGTGCAGAGGGAGGCGTTTCAGGGTTACTTTAACTACAGCTGAGGACAGGAATGTGTTCCCCACGGCATACTTGAATATTACAGTGTGTATGAAATGATTAAGCCACACAGCTAACAGGCTGTCATAGTTGATGGTGTGTAATGTGTCGCTCAATGGACCACTGTAGCGTCCCCGTGTAAGTACGTCGTCTGTAGCGTCCCCATGTCGACTCCCCTTGGGTTGTCATTTGGCTGGGTGGGTGATTTCCCGTGACTTTAATCTAGCTGGCGTTACAGACCCTTTTCTGG
>JACXGK010000836.1:56581-88109 GCA_016801125.1 Novumbra hubbsi
CATCAGGGTACCAGAAACGCCACGCATCAGGGTACCAGAAACGCCACGCATCAGGGTACCAGAAACGCCACGCATCAGGGTACCAGAAACGCCACGCATCAGGGTACCAGAAACGCCACGCATCAGACCCCAAACGCTGGGACAGCTGGTCAGAGAAAAGCCAAGTAGCCGATCAATTAAAACAACGTTGTCCACAAGAAACAATATTCTGGTTTAGTTAGCTTGGGGGCCACAGGACTCATCATAGGTGGCTAGTTTGATTTCAAAACAAGTTAGTCAATACTAGCCACCCCCCTGGACATACTAGTACAATTCTGGTTTCATGTGGTAGGGGAGACAAGTCATGTAATTGTATAAATACAATCTCGTAAATGTTAGAGGATTCCACAGTGTCGTTTAATTCAAACTGCTCACACCACTTCTCATAACGGCTGGTCTCAACCCAAACTAATTATCAATCTGTTATGACTGTCATTTGTTAAATCTCCACATAGCGGTTGGTGCCCAGACATTCCTATGTGAGAGATCACAGTATCTCAGCTGGTTGAGGGTATTCGTTTACACTGCACACTGAAGTCAATTTTCACACACCATATCAGGCTAAACCACAGGAAATGGGACTTTGGCCAATTGCAGATACCTCCAACCTTTGTCACGATAATTCCATGAAACAGATATAAGAAATCTATTAGGTAACACAGTTGATCTATAGGTTACATTTATATGCACTGTTACATGTCAACATCAGGGAATTGGGAAAGGATGTGTTGGTTTAGGAAAAAGGGCCACGTTAAGTCATTTTTCAAACCTATTTTAACATGGTAAAACAAGACTAAGCCCAGTGAAACAGACTGAGATCACTCCCTGAAACAACAGAGACTAGACCACAGCCTGGCTCCGAAATGGAGAACGATTTGAAAAGAGATGGATGGATCCTCGATCAATGAACAAAGCCTTAAATAATGGGGTTTTGGTTCTTTTCAGACAGTTCTGGCTAGCTCCAAGCGTTGTGGGTTGAACGGCCCAGCGCTGCAATACAACTTCAGATTATTCATCTTGCATTGGGGAACCATTCCCTTTCTCTCCTAGAGGTGCACATTGCTTACCTGTCCCCGTCTGACCCCACACACCCACCGCTACAGCTGTGGTTACCAACAACGCCACTCCACAGCATTGAAATTAACCTTATTAGGTTGAAAGGGGAGTGTACGAACAGCACTCATTCACACAGCGATTCAATCAGTACATCTAGGCCCTCGGCTCAGACGTTGCTGTTGTCAGATCTTAAAATACAGGCAAGTGCAAGCTAGCCACATTTAGCGATCGGTCAGCTGTAGTGGCACATGTCGTGGATGATGCACAAAACATTGGCGTGGATTGCAAACAAAATCACTTTCGGACAGATCAGGCCTGCAATGTGACTTGATCGGAAGAGCATGGCCCTTAAAGTACTGTCCACACCCACACTAGCAGGCATAATCCATTAACAGGAGCTATCAGGTTTAGTGGTACCATAAGAATATCATAACGCCATAAAATTCATACCCACACAATAACCCCTATCTAAAGTGTTGCAATTCTAATTACCTTATCAGTATAGAGCATAACAATATAAACTCCTAATTGGTTCCAGGACCCAAGATTCCACAGAGTATTTGCATTAACATGTCTGTAACATGTCTTGCATTAACATGTCACGTATGTCTTACCACATACAAACAGCCTGGATCCCAATAGGCTAGCGGCTAAGCACCCAACATTAAGACACCCCAGCCGGGGAGTGGTAGTGCTCTATGATTTATTTGTAGTTATTTTCAAGGATGAGTGTATTAAGCGGTCACCCATCACATGTTTAGGTGTAGACAATTGGTCACATCAACCATCTGAAAACCATTCCTAGTTTACATTTTTGTGAACCATTCATTGCTTTAGAAGACAAGGAGTTACAATAGATCCCAGCCTATTAAAACAGAGAGCAGCGCGTCCCACCCCGCCCATAACACAGCTGAACCTCCTTCTGAACAGTGATTGGTAGTGATCTTTAAAAGGGTGAGATACCTTTGATTTATGGGTTACATATCCTATTGTGTACATAAATACGCCTACAGCTATCAGATGCATTCATTTAAACTATTTAGATAAGACACTATTTTTACTGCCATGACTGTTGATAAACTACATGCAATCTCTACTGTACTCGGCTTCTACATACTAAATTACTAGACGATTGGCAAAACCAAAAAAAAAAATCTTACATTTACTATATGCTCAAGGCAACAAATCGGAGACATTTGTGTAAAGAAAACGGTTTTGGGGTTAAATGGTCACATTCCTCCACACCTGAAAAGTCCAGTCAGTGTCTGTTGGTTTCCTGGTTAAACTCAATGACGGGGGTACATGAAGGGCTTTCTGATTAAATAACAAACAATTAAATATAGCAATTTTAAAAATAAGAGCTAAAACTATTAGTATACATGGATAGATTGCCAGAACAATAGACACGCAGTCCATTCAATAGTGTCATCACTTCACAGGATGAAGCACGTTTTACTCACAGGGTGGATATCTATGAAGAGTCCATGTTCCCCCTCAGTAGGATGGAGTCCCAGTACATAGTCCAGCAGCACCGGGTCAGCGTTGTAGAAGTGAGGGTGGGAGATGAACACGGGAGAGTCTAAGATACAATAACGCCACTGTCAATACAGCCAACATCTTAATCCACCAATCATCAACAGCCCCACAACCATCACCATCACTTACAACAGTCCAACAGGAGGTTCAATCCCAATGTGGTTCAGATTGACTCTTGGCATGCGTTCTACCTCCTCCTCTACTAGACTGTATATAAAGACTGTAGCTGGTCCGAAAACGGTGCATGACATTTATTTTGGATTTTGACAGTAGAACGTGTGTGTGTGTGTGTGTGTGTGTGTTCCACTCACTGGATCTGCAGCTGCTGACGTTGAGAATGCCAGACTGTCTGCAGGGACAGAAGCCCTCGTTTGGTGCGTAGTCTGAGCCGTTAGCAAACATTGTCTTAGGAGCCACGTAACGATAGAGAGGAATTCCTGCCATTATTCCCTCACGCTGGTATATCAGTTCTAATGACCTGAAGAAAGACAAAGGCAGTGATGGTGGGAGGGTCTCTTTAAGGGTGGGTGTAATGGCAAAACAAAGCATTTTACCTTGAAGTGCTAGGTTGGGTTAGGGGCTAGGTTGGGTGTAAAATCCCTATATGTACTTCATTAACGCGGATGTAGGTTTTGGGATAATGGTCTAGGCATTAGAGCCATGTCACATTTATGCAGAAAAGCTTAGATAGGCACATTTCTGATCCACACACCAGGTGTGTGTTGGTCTCTGTGTCCCTCCCTATCACCAAACAGTGTTTACAGCACGACTCATCAGTCACAAGGCTTAGGATCCCTGCCAGGCACATCTTAGAGGCCTGTCAAACATTACAGTATGTCTGTTTGTCCCTCTATGCTTGTTCATCCCTCAGTGTATGTCAGTTCGTTCAGAGGTGTGTGTGTGTGTGTGTGTGTGTGTGTCCGTGTCTGACCGTCCGTGTCTGACCGTCCGTGTATCCTTACCTGCAGGCGTCAGGGCTGTAAAAGGGCAGCGTTGACTGTTTGGTCATGAATGGAGGCCACATTTGTCCCGCTGTACCGTTGATCATGTTACACTGAGGAGTCCTCCAATAAGTCAACTAGAGATCCAAAGACAGAAGGTTAACTTACAATCTGTCAAACATCTGGCTCTTAAAGCCTCAAGTTATGGTTCAAGTGAACACCCAATATTAATACAGTACAAAATACCGTAGGTGACATTGGCTTCAATATTTTCATTTAGTGGTATTCATGGCACTCCGTAATAATTCATAGATTAAAAAAATGGTTTGCGCTCCGATCAAATAGCTGAACACTGCAGTGAAAAGCCTAACATTTGCAACACACTTTCTGCCCCCAACTGGCAAAACTGTCCGACTTCTCACCTCGGTCAGGCCATTCCACGAGTCCACTCTGTGAATGAGACGTATGTTATCCCTGCCAGTATGGACAGTGAACAAGCCAGTGTTGGAGTTGTTGAACTGAGGGGAGAAAGACAAAACCACGCTGTCAAAACGAACATACTGTTTCTCAGGGGGCCAAACATGTATAATCTATTAACAGACCAACAACAGTCATGCCTCACTCAAAACCAAATAGCGTGTTGTTGGCAGAGCGAACATTTTGCATTAATAGTCTCCTACAATCCTACACATTTAGCCACATCTAACTGGCCATTTTAAAGTACATTTACGGTTTTGACGCCTGGTTTAACCAGCCCAAGGACACTTTGTTGTGTTGGTCCTTAATAAAGTAGTCCTTCAGTAGCCCGTTTATTATCATGTACACCCATCTAGTACAGGGTCTGAAATGCCACTGCATTCACAACTCCTGACGTCAGATCATTGATTCTGCAAGGGGTCTAAACATTTCAACAAAGATGTTGGTTCATCGGCGTAATAATAATCGCGTGTCACACAGCTGCTTGCGGATTGGATATCGCTAGGATCACGCTGCAAACAACTCGTGCCATCTCATCCCAAACAAGCGCGATTGGCTGTTTTGTGACATTGCATATTATGCTGCTGGAAGCCTCATTACGACGACGGGTTAATTTTAGCAGTCAAAAGAAGCCCCTGGACAACACCATATTTCAGATAAGCTTTGGACTTTAAATATTATTAAATGGATTTTAAATGACTTTATGCCAATTTCCAAAGAGGCATGTCCACAGCTAGAGGTAATGTAAACACAAACCCACCACCAGCATTCCCAACAGCTTTTAATCCACCCTGAATTATTATCCGCGAGTGTTCTTCTAGGTTTCCACAGGCTTTATTACAGAGAACCTGGCGACCCTTCAACATTACCCCTACTTTACACTGACTTACCTCAGAGAAAAGGCCAAACTTGCCAGTAGATGGCAGCATACCAGGGAACCACTTATTGAGGAAGTCCACCAGCTTGCTGTCATAGCCCCACATCAACTCCCCAACAGACTTGGTGAGGAAGGGTCCCTCCTTAAAGGTCTTGAAAGTGGCACTGACCATCACACGCACAGCAAGAGGCATGTTCTCCATCATCACCGCCGCTCCCTGTAAGAGGTTCAGAGTGCTGTTCTTGTGTGTGTGTCTGTCTAATAGTCTGTGTGTGTGTCTGTCTAACAGTCTGTGTCTGCGTGTGTGTGTGTGTGTGTGTGTGTGTGTGTGTGTGTGTCTTACCAGCACCAACATGTTGGGGATGGTGACCACATCCGACTCGTTGCCCACCGACATGCTGGGCTCAAAGAAGTAGCTCCTGTATTCCAGATATGAAACCGTGTCGTTGGGGTGGAAAGTAATGTTCTGCTTCTCAATCCTCTTCCTGGAACACATGCCAAACGTATACCATGGCATTACTGAATTGTAACTGGCTAAAAGGGCATTCATTTAAATTGCGGACAGTAGGAGAATAGATATGGGATCGGGTATCGGTCACAGCTAGTGTACTTAACGAGCCAATGCCACAAAACAGTTTGTTGGTTGATCACATTCAAGTTCTAGTTCTAGTATAAAAAACAAATCTGCAAGCGTTCAGACTTGTTCGCAGATTTAGTTAGATAAGCAGCATATGGTTCAACACCAACATCAATAAATTGTTATTAGGTTTTCATTGAGATCTTCCAGCAACACTCATGCAAAGTTGCAGTGAGGACAATCTAGTGAGCACCTTTAGGAGAAAGGCATTAAATGGTTAACATGTTTCAAGGGGTCACTGATTTATGCTGGCATTCCATCACTTTAAAACATTTGTTGAACACACATTTGCCAGGCCTTGTGTGGCATGGCCTGGTCTAATAGGCTTACCCAAACCGAATGCCTTATCCTCTACATAACCTTCTAACCTCCCATGTTATTTGCCCTAACTCGCTAAGCTAATTGTCCAAAACGTCCTAACTAAGTATTACATTGGGGGCATTAAGGCCTACCTGTACACATAGGGTCCTCTCTGCTCCACCATTGGTTTCGCCCCCGCCAGGAATTCGGTGGGGTTGAGGATGTTGAAGAAGTAGACCGACATGAAAAAGGGTACTGGGACGTCTTTCCACATGGTGAAGGACATTTCATTCTTAGGGTCTATTACCAAGTTCTGAAGAGGGAACAAAGACAGCATTACTGCCATTAAAAAACTAAAAATACAGTCACAAATACGTCCACACACCCCATGATACAGTCAGAAAAGTTATTCAATAGAAAAAGGGTAATTGCACGAAATCTGCAGGTACTATATTATGCTATAGAGTCAACGTGGACGAAAATACCGTGTGAAAATAACGAGTGTTTCCAGAACTTAAAATTAATGACACAAAGTATTCCGTTTGTTGGAGAAAGGACTCCACAACAATGTTCTCTGTTTTGGAGAGACGTCTTTCCGAAAATGTATCCTCAAAAGAGCGAACGTTAAAGCGATCAGAAATCACCTAGCGGGTTGGGACCAGTTCATGTTTTTTTTATTTAACCGACCTGAAAGACCATGTGAGCTAATTTAGCCATTCATTCATTTAGTTTGTTCCAATTTACTTCGTCTATCAGGTGTCGAGCCTAATTGGAAAAAATATCATGCAATACATTTTGCCCATCTCAGGACTAACAAAAACAAATTGCATTAGACGTAGTCCTACAACACAAAACATAACATATAGACAAAAATGATCGACTATAATGTAACTCAACTTTTACTTACTTTTACTATTTGGTCGTCAATAATGATGGGTCCAACGAATACAAGAACGGTCCCAAAAACTACCGTCAGAGTTCCAGCGACAAAAAGTCCGATCGCTATCTTGGATTTATTCATTGCTATAGGGTAAAACTTGAACAGTAAGAATAAATATGTTTGCCTTTCTTATATTGAACGATCACAGTACATTCTATCGGATATGCCACGTTTTCCCGGCTGTCGTTTAATGAGCTGCCTGGTTTGGTGACTACGCGATAAAAATATGGACAATTTAGACATACACCCCTAATTACCTGGCAAGTGGTAAAGGACATGCCACTCGCCAAAATATGACCTCAAAGTCCAATCCGGTCGATAAGGAACGTCTCTTATTCAAGCTGAGCTCCAGTGGAGTCAGACCATCGTGTTTATATCGCTTAAGCCACGCCTCAAAACACGCTGAGGTTGGTGGGGGCTGTAGTTTATTTTTATTAGCAGACTTAAGCGATTATTGCATCGCCCTGGTAGAAATGTCTTCAGGATTCCTCCGCATGATGTTTGGTTTGGAGCCGTGTTCGCCAGGCCCAGACTTAAAAATCACAAAATATGTGCTTACATTTACAGTCGTGCAAGTCACACCTATTAGTACCCACAATCTGTAACAAATCCTGTAATTTAAAATATATTGAACTAGAAATATGTTTATCCTAACCACCTTTTTGTGTTGCAACTGGAAATTAGGAGCGCAAGACAGATATCAGACAGAGTAAGGGTCAAGCCGTTTGTGAATAGTGAAACGCTTCCGATCTTTGACATTTATCGTTGACATTATGATAAATGATTTTTAACCTTAAAAGTCTGATTTCAGTGCGGGTTTATTGACTTCAGCTATTGGAATCCTTCGTCTTTTATGAAATAGCATGACAATTCTGCCTGCACTGAGGTTTACAACTCTCCCTGTGCTTTGTTGGTTACAGTGGATCTTTAAAATGTCTTAGTGGTAGCCACTAAGCTCTTGAAACAAGGGGGATCAGTACTGAAAATTTAAGAAAATGTCTAGCCTTGTTATCGATAATGATAGTTGAGTTATGCGCAACGAAAATGTGATAACATGAAACTGTGCATTCATATCTGCCCGACTGAGACATCAGTTTAAATGTAATGTGTCCTTATGTTCACATTACTATTTATGAGAATAAATTTTAACACGCCGGAAGTGTTGAATGATTACAAAACCAATCAAATATGATTCATGATTAAACTATACAATTATTTTTGCATAAACAGATATCTTCGTTTGTATTTATTGGAAATCTGTATGTTTTTGTGTTCACTCCAGTGAACCTAATTTGTAATACGTAAGAGGCTATATTTCGATATATTTTTCACAAAGTTATCAATTTCCAAGCTTTTCTCGAGTTTCATCTTCTGCCATCGGAGTCTCCCAGTTTCCCATTTTTCCAATTTTAGTGTGCGTGGAAGACTGCTTATTTTTACGTAGTTTGTCTTTTATAAATCCCGACGTCTGCGTAGAATCTGGCACACGCATTCCTTTGTGCTTAACGTTTACAAATGTGCTCCCTTGCCCTATCTTGGACAATACTCGGCCAATAATGCCCCACTTTTTAAAACTGTCTGCGTATACTCGTTTATTAGCTTCGCACAGTCGCCGGATCCCACAACCGTATATTTAAGCGCTACACGGATAACCGTCTGGTCGTGATGAGTAGACTTATGTTTGGAGCTGGCCAACCAGCTCCATGGTGTGTGGTGTGATGAGGAATACTTACCTGAATTGATTTCTTAGCAGTTAGGTTACCGCAGTTAGGCTATCGTTAACATTGTCTTCATTTGCTGTGTTAGTATAAAACTATATATATTTTCTTGATATTTGCTAAGGTGCTTTTGATACGCAACATTTGTAAGCAAATTTGTAATCCTCCACACTCAAGAACAAATCAGGGAAATGTAGAATCAAAGCTATGATTAAGACTGTTCTTATGTGATCTGATCAATAAGCATTGACGAATTGATACTTTCCCGTCAGTCATGTTCTCAGTCATCTTGCTACTTCGATCGACTACATACTACGCATTTGCAAGCCTTCGCTCCTTGGTTAATCATAATAACAAAACCAAACCACACTTTACAGTAGATATTCACAGCCTCACCACTGACTTGGGTGATTTTAGGATAATGAAAGGATTTCCTCTTTGTTAGGGGACACATGTATGCATGGCAAACCAGGACCTAGTAGTCCTACCAGTCTGTCATCTGACTGGCCTGTGAAATCCTGCCTGCCCAATAGTGCTTTAAGACATTAAATGAAGACATCAAACAAAGACAAGGCCCTAGTAGTCTACCACAGCCTCTCATCTGACTGGCCTGTGAAATCCTGCCTGCCCAATAGTGCTTTAAGACATCAAAAAGAAGCTTGTGCTGCATGATGGGGTGATCAACAGCTGGCATGGTTTCTGTCACATGGCTTCCTGTCCAAACGCTGATGGAATGCATACCACCGTCTCCGGATGACACATCCTCTGATGGTGACATTCATGTAACAATTCTCAAAGCTTCCAAGGCCAGTTATAGAGTGGCTGCACTTCGTCTTTGTGACCTTTTGTGAATAATTATCTGATTTGCTTCAGTTCCAGATGATTCTGCACAGCAAATGTGTTTATACTCTACACAAGGCTACAGGCTTGAAGTGATGCCGTTTATCTGAAGGTCAGAGAAAAGATAGATCTGCAGCCACAGTATTCTTATGTCAACTGTTAAAAAATGTCAGTTTAAAGGGGCATCTTTCCATCACTTCACTGCCAGTGGAGACAAAGTTGTACATTATGATGTCCAGAGGCCATGTCCTCTATTAAGACGTTTACATCTACTCATTAAACACAATGTATCAATTTACATTCTCTGCTCCCAAAAATAAAATGATAGTTTCATTCAACATCATCTCAGAACAGCATTGCTCCTGCTCCGTTGTTCACTGGGGTGTCCCAATGCTCTTTCTGTGCTGGTTAGAGCCAGTTTGCTCTGTTCTGTGAAGGGAGTACAACGTATTGTTGGATGAGATCTTCCGTTTCTTGGCAATTTCTCACATGGAATAGCCTTAATTTCTCTGAACAAGAATGGGCTGTTACATTTCAGAAGAAAATTCTTTGTTTCTGGACATTTTGAGCTTGTAATCAAACCCACAAACACTGATGCTGAAGATACTGAATGTGTCTAAAGAAGGCCAGTTTTATTGCTTCTTAAATCAGCACAACAGTTTTCAGCAGGGCTAACATTGTCAACAAAAGATTAATTAGCCTTTTAAATACCCCATTGGAACACAGGAGTGATGGAGCTGATAATGGGCCTCTGTATGCCTTGGTAGAAATGTCATTGAAAATCAGCCTGGAAGTGACCACTGCAGCCTGTTTCCAAATACAATTGTGATTTGTAACATCAACAGCATCTACACTGTATTTTGAATCAATTTGAAGTTTTTCTTTTATAGTTTATGAACTCTCACAAGGTTAGTATAACATTTTCATTTGGAATTCAATACATTTTAGTCTGGAATTCATTCAATGCAAATAAAGTGGGACTGGCAATATTTAAGAGAACTACCTTCACCAGAACACAATGCAAATCCATTTGATTGCCACTTTTGACCGTATACTTTGATGGTTTTTATATGAAATAACCAACTCTGTTTCTTTTGAAAAATTACATTTTAGTATGTTAAGTATAAAGTCATATCAGTGTGCCTTATGCCCTGTACTCCACACTCCCAAATCATTTCCATAATGGTTCTCTATTAAGGCTCCAAGCTTTCACTTCCTCCACACAGCTGGTTTCCTTTTCTAAAAACATCACAAGATCTGTAAGATTCAAAATATCAATGTCTTGCCCCATGAAAAATATATATTTAAGACACACAAAAAATATTTTCCTTTATGAACAACAGGGGTATTCAACTCTCCCCATACGAGGTCCGGAGCCTGCTGGTTTTCTGTTCTACCTCATCATATGAGGCACCCACCTGGTTTCCCAGGTCTAAATTTAGACTAACTAGGGGGTTGCAATGAAATAATGGAGTGGAACTGGCTTTGAGGTCTAGAGCTGAATACCACTGATGTACAACATCACATGAAGCTGGAGAAGTGTACAGCAGTCCTGCCAGCAATCCCTGTGAGAAGTGGGTACAATCCGTCAAATCACACATACAACGGCATAACAAGTACATCCACAAAACTATTAAATGTTTTCAAACTCACACGTCTTTATTCCTATTCACATCAGAGCAATGGATGGAAGTAGATTTGTTGAAGGAAGAATGCTTGCAGAAACATTGACATCATCATGACATAAAAAAATAAATACCTCCTGATGTGTTCAGAATTGGAGAGTCAGTTGAGAAATAAATAAAAATTAACATTATATTTTTGCTTTAGAGTTGAACTGGTTTCATACATTTCCCTTGTTGACCTTTGCTAACAAATAGAGACCAGAAGAAACTACCGGTTCATAGGTATTGGCTTAATATAACAACCAATCATGTCAGCACCTTATACCAAGTTATGCCAAATACCTAAGCAAAAGGTCTCATCCATAGAGTTTTATGGTCACTTCCACTCAGTCGAACTTCTTCAAACCAATGATATCCAAGGCTTATTCATGGATTGGATGTTGCGTCACAATTCTGTTATGAACAATCGTTTTGGGACTGATATCTAAACGCGTGTTCCACTTCATGCATCCCCAAACCAAAATGGAGTATAAAGTGAAGTAACTAAGGCACAAAAACACGATAGCATGTCAAATGAAAACAAATATTTAGTAGCTAAACCATTATCACCGAATTGATTTTAGATTACGCAGTATTACGGTAATTAACTAGATCACATTGAGGATTCCACCAAAATGTAACTAAACTTAGCACTGACAGCTACTCTAGCATTGCAGTCTATTCTAGACTGACTATGATTGTAAACGACAACATTGCTATCTGTAAAAGTCCCTTTTACATAAGAATTATTACAATGTTGTTTTCTCTTAAATATGATCCTTCTTTAGGATGTTCTTGTCATATTTCAAAGCCTGTACAGTTTCATTTAGACAAAAGAGTAAATCAGCCGGTTTAGCTTCTGTTAGCAAGTTACCATCTCAACGCCACAACCATGTGACGAAAGTGCAATCCATGAATATCGGCTGTGAGCAGTAACCTGGAGATCTGCAACCTGGATGGTAACAGTCTGGTGGAAACAGACAGCGTGTCTGTGCGCGTGCCCGTGTCTGTGTGTATATGTATGCGTTTGTTTAGTACTGTCATCATCAAATCCATCTTCTTCTTTCTGGGAATCAGTGCTCTTCATCCTCGGCCCCTGGTTTTGATTGGGTCAGGCTTGTTGTCTAAGGGGGACAAGATTCAAGATGTTGAAGCAGACAAATTATTACACCGTAAATGTTTTCTGTATTAAGAACTAAGCAGAAGCTGGTAAATAACCAGTGGTGAAGACAAACACCAGTTTATTAAGTAGAAAGCACTGACCGGGTTCTGAACAGGTTAACAAGTTCACGCTTAGGCAATCAATTAGTGTTCCCCACATGGTAGAAACCAATAATTGTTTCTAGCTATCTGAGGTCTGGAAATACAACACACAGCTACATTATCCGTGACCATGTCAGCCAACCGGTCTATAGAGAACAGAAGAGCTCCGCCCCGTGTAGCATTTCATGAGGATACCTGGGCCTGTATTCACAAACCGTTTCACCATAGAACATCGACTTCCTGAGAAGACGTTCTACTCTAGTCAGCGCCGCACACAGACCTTTGGAGGCATGTGCTGAAACGGAGGGATTGTCTGCTCACACGGACGGACGTGGCGTCAGAGTGAGTGATGCTTGTCACGCAGGCGGGCAGGTACATGTCAACAGAAGAGGCCACTACATAGTTGTATATAGTTTCGGTTCTGACAGCCTTGCCGTCGGAAGCTATAAATGCAGCAGCTGGCAGGGCATCATACCAATTGGTTATTACACACCATTTGCCCCAATGTAAACAATCAAGATATGGAGACTTTTGAAATGTACTAAATAATGTTTTAAACCTCCCACTTTGTGCTTAATGTGTAATATTGTTTACATGTAGAATCCCTTGCATTCCTCAGTTAACCATGACATTTCATTATTATAATTATAATTATTATTAATCAGGCACATGGAAAAAGTACACAATTTTCTGAGGCCTGTTTTGGCTCAACAACACCCCTTTTACAAGTGGCAAAAACTCAAAGACAGTATCTTTAACATCATGTTCTTAAAGCGGATTTAGGACCATCTCCCAGATGTCTTTTGGACCCAGCCGTTGGGATCCATTGATATGTAAATTGGGCAATAAACTGAGCCAAACAATCACACTGGTATAGGATTGTAATATAATATCTCACCTTGTCCACCATTTCTTGCATCTTGTGGATGAGAGCGATCATGTGACCAGCATCCTCCTTCAGCTTCTTCTCATAGGACGAGCTACGAAGCTCCACCTTCTCCAGCCTGGTACTAAGACTCTCCTCTTGGCCCTGAGTGACAGCCGCAGCATCCACTGAGACAGAAAAGAGACAGGGTGGATATGGAGAGAGAAATAAACTTGGCAAATACATTAGACATGAAAGAGATGTATGAAACAAGTCTAACAGCGCAAGTGTGTGTGGTGTGTGTCTGTGTGTGTGTATTACCCAGTGTGTTCTGTAGGGCAGCAATGCGTTGCTCCAGGGCTAGCCTTGTCTTGTCGGCTTCCTCCAGGGCCTTAAGTAGGCTGGGGATGTTGACCACACTGCCCCTGTAAGTGACCACCTCAGCCCCTACGCCTGCAGCGGTCCCCCTGGAACTCCCAGACCTCCGTCCGCTCGACTTCTCTTTGGCTGGAGCTCCAGGGAACAACCTGCGGTTACCTAATCACACACACACACCAACGGGGATCAGTCAGCCCCTCCACCCAGTCACAGGGTTCACTAATATGAGGTTTAAATTAAATGTATTCATGTTAAATATTACAGCATTAGTGTTTGAAGTTATGTGTTCACATTTTTGGGGTCATCTTTCATTTATACGTTTAGAAGGCTTACAAGTGAGTTACACTTATAGTCCGAGTTTTGGTGATAGTGGGTAACTCTGCAATGGTACATCACAGATGAAACAAGGCTCCCTCTGGAATAGAGCTGTATACTGTTTTCGCAGACAGTTTTAAGCCCCTAAACCCTAAGCCCTTGAGTTCCATTTTACATGATCACATCTGTGTTAACTAGCAAACACACTTCCCAAGTAAGGGAAGGAGAGTGGTGTCCGGAGACTGGTGGTGTCCGGTGAGTTCTAACGGGCTGTCTACTTCAGGTCTGGACCATGTGTGATCTGTGAAAACCTCAGTGTACACCTTTTTGTCCTGAGAAAGTCTCACACCATCAAATGTTTACATTTTGACATAGGTTGATTCTACCTCACTGCTTAGTGTTTTGCTGTTGAGAAAGGATGTTCTGACCTGCAATGTGTTAGGATCAGTCTCAATTATTCATAGTGTGTGTTGTTTAGTAAACCATATAGATTGTTGTTACCTCATCTTTTGTATCAAACATTTCTACACCACAGAATATAATTCGACAGTAATTTATCAAGACAGATCAGGACACGTGTGTGTGTGTGTGTGTGTCTGCCTAACCTTCCATGCTGCTGTCAGGTTCTGCGTGTTCTGCCTCCTCCCAGCGAAAGGCTAACTTCCTGTATGGACACAAGCCCTCCACACACACCTTATCCAGCAACACCTGGACCTGGGTGGGGGTCAGCCACAGCCCGAGGGACAGGAAGATGTTGTGGAGGTCTGCTTGCCTGAGGCGGCCCGTGAGTTGCCTGTCAAAGAACACACAGGCCAGCAACACCCTGCGAGAGATCACCTGAAGAGAGGGAGGGAGGTCAGGTGAGAAGGAACGGTCGTTTTCTCAGTAGTGTTTAAACCAGGACTGCCCAACCCTGTTCCTGGAGAACTGCTGTCCCGTAGGTTCTCTTCAACCCCATGTGTGACTCATCTGATCAATCTTTTCATCCAGCTAAGTATTAGAATCAGGTGTGCTACATATGGAGTTGGAGAGAAACCCTACAGGAGAGTAGATCACCAGGAACAGGGTTGGGCAGTCCTGGTTTAAAGTGATGCCGGGTCTTACGTTGTGCTTTAAGAGGCAGTCCAGACTCTCACACTGGGCTCCCTGCTTTTCCGTGCTTTCTGAGAACAATAGAGAAAACATAAAAGGATCTCAGTGTAAACAGAGCTCCCCCCATGTTACTTTCATCAGCCCAGGCTTTTCAGATCACCACGCCCCACCTTTTTCTGGCTCTCTCTCATCCTTGACTTGTTTTTCATCCATCTCTTCTCCGTCATCATCCGTCTCATCCTCCCTGTCCTCCGTGGATCTCCCTCTGGTCTCTCCTCTTTCCTGAAATCTTTTACTCCTGCGGTCGTCCCTCACTCTGGGCCTATTGACATTCTTCGTCTTGTCATCTTCCTGGAACACAGGTTTAAACCAAGTAATAAGAAGTAAGTACGGGGTATTACAGAAAATGCAACGTGTGTGTGTGTGTGTGTGTGTGTGTTTTTGTTTGTACCGAGGGTTTGTGTGTAGTTGTTAGAGAGACGAGACACTGGTAGATAAGCAGACCGAAGTCCCTCTGAAGCATCTCACAGACCAACTCAGCCAGCAAGCCCACCTGAACAGAGAGAGTTTAGATGGGATGGCCAACATAGTCCACAGTACTATTTCAGTGTAATCTGGGGGTCACTTAATGTGGTCTTGGGGAGAACTATACCTCAAAGGCCTCCTTGGTTGTGGAAGTGGGGTGCTCCAGTAGTGAGGAGAGGGTGACAGGGCAGAGGGTTAGCCCAGGAGGAGGCTTCACAACCAGGCATGGAGATGCAGGGAGAGGGGCCCCTTCCTACACTCACACAGAATGCAGCATTAGAATGAAGTTGTGACTAATTGAGGTCCAGGACAGGTAGACACACACCTACCTCCTGAGTCCTGAGTGTGTTCCAGTCCTCCTCTGTAGGTACGATTCTCCAAACATCCGGTAGGAGAAACACCACGGTCTCCACCTTCCCCTCACACACATAGCTCAGCTCTGCCATCTTATACCTGAACATAGACACGTGTTCATCTCAATTCACTGTACATGCTAGGAAATGGATTACCAGACACACACCCACACCATATGTGTAATAGTACAAATGGTACAAAGACAACATATGAAATGTTGAAACTGAGGAATGTTATTGTTTTGGGAGAAATCCGTGCAGACTTTGATGTATTGCCAGTAACGTTTCAAAAAGGTTCTGACAGGGACATGTTGACCGCTGTGTGGTGTCCGCACTTCTTCTAACAATATTCTGAAAGTGTTTGGGAACTGAGGAGACCAAAAGCTGTAGTTTTGAAAGTGAAATGTATTTCCGATTCCCATTGAATATTTGGCTTCAATTATTTGTGTACACTGACCAGTGGGAGCAAGCACTGAGGTCCAGTCCAGTCTGTTCCTTCACACACCGCAGGGCAGTTCTCATTAGCGCCTGAGGTTCTTTTAGTGGACCAGGACCACCTCCATCCTTCTCGGGGGACCATGGACCCCCCAGAACCCGGTACTCCCCGCCCACCTGACCCAACAGAAACTGAAGAAGAGGAGAAAGCAGAGAAGGACACTTTAGTGTCTCAATAGTTGGGGTTGGTCTCTATTATTTTACTAATGTTGCAGGAAGGTATTTATGATTTTAATTTAAGTGTAGCTGAATGTAGCCATTTACAACATAACCATCCTAACCTTGATAAGAGAGGCCGGGTGCACGGTGCCCTCTTGTGGTTCTGTTTGGTCCTGCAGCCCACAGCACTGTCTGTACAGCTCCTCTGAGCTTGTCATAGACAACAGCAGCACCTGTGAAAGGCAGAGACTCTTAGACACACAGCTAACCAATCAAGACAGCCAGGTAGCAAATGGGCGGGGTCAGTTGTAGAGCACGCTTTACCTTCACCGTGTACTCCCCAACCTCTCTCTCGGTTTGTGTGTATTGGTCGGCCTCTGGCTGGGCGGGGCCTATGTGGTAGAGGCAGGGCTGTGGCAGTGGAAAGGACAGGGGCTGGGACGGAGGGAAGCTGTCAATCCAGCTGACTGAAAGGTGACAGACAGAGGGGGGAAGGGACAGGTGGGGGTAGCGACGCTGCAGCTCCAGACTGTCACATGACACACTGGGGAGAGACAGGAGCCTCGTCAGCAAACTGAATTTACACTGGAGAAAAAAAATCTAAAATAAATGGCAAGTGGACTCACCAATCTCTGGGGAAGCAGGAGAAGAGGACGGGACTCTGAAGTGGGGTAGAGGAGATCTTTTTGGGTTGAGCTTCCTTCTCCTCCTCCCACCTTCTACGCTTCAAGTCACAACCCCGGATGCCACTGTCCTCCCTGAGTGACAGACACATGGCATGATGTCACAGACCTAACAAATCGTGCACGCACACACACACACACACTCACCGGCGGTCTCCTCGTCTCCCGACATCAGCGGGTCTCTTCCGGGTGCCTCTTCCCCAGCTCTCAAACTGACACCCCCACGACGGGGTCTGCAGCAGTCCCGCTAGAGATAATAAATGTATGTAGTTGTATAGATATAGAGAGAGTAGTCGATATATAGAGAATAGTACAGTATATAGAGAATAGAACAGTATAATACGGTATATAGAGAATAGTACAGTATAGAGAGAATAGTACAGTATAGTACAGTATAGAGAGAATAGTACAGTATAGAGAGAATAGTACAGTATAGAGAGAGTAGTATAGTATAAAGAGTAGTACAGTATATAAATTAGTATAGTATAAAGGGTAGTACAGTATGAAGAGTCGTACAGTATAAAGAGTCGTACAGTATAAAGAGTCGTACAGTATAAAGAGTCGTACAGTATAAAGAGTCGTACAGTATAAAGAGTCATACAGTATGAATAGAGTAGTACAGTATCTAGAGTTGTACAGTATCTAGAGTTGTACAGTATCTAGAGTTGTACAGTATCTAGAGTTGTACAGTATCTAGAGTAGTACAGTATGTAGAGTAGTACAGTATCTAGAGTAGTACAGTATCTAGAGTAGTACAGTATCTAGAGTAGTACAGTATCTAGAGTAGTACAGTATCTAGAGTAGTACAGTATCTAGAGTAGTACAGTATGTAGAGTAGTACAGTATTTAGAGTAGTACAGTATCTAGAGTAGTACAGTATCTAGAGTAGTACAGTATCTAGAGTAGTACAGTATGTAGAGTAGTACAGTATTTAGAGTAGTACAGTATAGGGTGTGACAGTTCTACTCACGCTTGGCCACAGTGTGTAGGATGCTGGGGATGAGAGGAGGGATCTTGGGAGATTTGAGGAGAGGCTGTGGCTTGTTTCCCATGATGCCCGGTTTAGGTCCATGTGCAGGCATCATGGAGGGAAGGAGCGGGGGAGGACACTTGGATGTCTGAAGAACAATGAAGAGAGAGCAAGAAAGAGGAGTTTACTTGACCGATTCACCATGGGTCCATTTTGTAGTCCAGTAGTTTCTTGTTATGTGAGTCCTTTTCTGTAGAATTGGATGATTCAGGATGTAGTGTACCGGTGTGTGTTCCGTTAGGCTTTGTACTCTTTGGGCATTCCAGCTGTGGGAATGAGACAGATCCAATACAGCCTTCACCAGTACCCTCTCCCCCACCGCTGGAACTCTCCCCTTCACCACGCTGCAACACACAGACACGCATTCTTGAATTTAGTCATTAAGTACTCATTCAGAGGGACTTACAGTAAATTCAATTGACATCATTTCAAAATGTTCCTCAAAAACTAAAGGTTACCAGCAAAGTCAGGAATAAAAAAAAAAGTCCCCTAACTGTGGGACAGCCAAGACAAGTTTTCAGGTTGAGATGTAGGACTTGAGCATAAACTGAAGGTAGGGGGCTTTGGGTACCTTTAACTGCTCTCTTGGTGTTTTAATGGAAGCAGCAAGGAGTGTTTAGAGGAGCAAGGTGACATGCTACATTGCACACACATATTACACCCATGCAAGGTCTTTATATCTAGACATTTGGATAATATGGGGGGGTACCTTTTCTGAAAACGAACTTCCTGATCCACAATTCCATAATGCTCTTGGAGCTGGGTCACGACCCCAGTGAAGACACGCTGTTTAATCTGAAGAATATAAACACCAGTCATTACACAGACAAGACAGTCAGACAGAAAGACAAACAGACGGTAAGCACAGCTGTCGTACTTGACAATCCATGTCTCCGCTCAGTATAGCTGCTTAGCTGGATCAGTCTGGTCCTGCTTCTTCCTGTGTCAGATCTGAGACATGACAACATAAGGAATGCAATTACCATTCTAGTTCTATGTACACATAAAAAGACTGATCAACTGCCTGACTAACTCATGCTCACTAATAAGTCTTGTTGGTGAAATATGACAAGCCCATACATGGCTTGATTGCATGCTTGCTTGGTTACACCTTGCTGGAAAGCTGCAATAGGGTATTTGGTCAAGGAAGAGTGAAACCTTTTATGGTGTTTGACTAAAGCCCAAAAAAGTATAATTTTATAATATGAGATACACTTGTAGTCATAAAGCCCAAACTACCATTTTATGTAATTTGTGAACAGTGGTAACTTACTATTTATTTTCAAGCTGTTAACTTCTACTGCAAATAAATAATTAGCGTAGAATACAACTGTTAAATGCCGCATCAACTTAGTTCAACAGGCTTTCAATAGCCCAATGTAAGGTCGCTTTACACCAATACAAGTCAACAAACCAAACAGCCTCTAAATATGGACGAAAAAACAATATTCAAGTCAGCAATTGAATACATGCCCCTATTCAGGAATTTAAGTGTTTAACTTTTCTACAGCTTTCAACCAAAACAAGAAAGCGTTGTCTGGATGGCGGATTTCCGCTTTAAATCTATAGATAAAATAATACTGATAATGCACCCAATGACATGGATGACGTTACAGTAGAGTATGATAGTGAACAACCTAGGAACCTAAAACACATACAGTAGTTAGCTAGCGACCCCCAAGAACAACTACTCCTGTATACGATAGGTACATGATTTATGCACAATAACCTTAAGCTAGCGAACGTTAGCGGACTAGCTAGATACATTAAAAAAACAACTAACTTTGATTATAAACCATGATACCTAGCTGCACAACGTTGTTAGCTCGCTAAATCTTTGACTTGAAATTGGATTTATTTAGTTCAAGCTATAATCTAGCTACCTTTGGTTAATTACAGGAGTACCATACATGAACGGTCATTCTCTGGACACAGGGGATAGCTTCCTAGCTCGCTAGCAAGCTAGCTATCATTAGGTCTAAGTCTTTAGCTGAATTAGATCTCGAAAATGGATCCAAATCGTGCTACCTAGTTTAACGTCCATACTCACTTTCATAAAAGTCCTCAATCCTCCCCAGACTAATGTTTTTTATGTTTGTTTTGAAGTAGGCAGGTCATGTGGTACGGCCAGTACAGATTATTATTCTAATTGTATTGGCGTTGGCGGATCGCATCCAACTGAAAGTCGCTTACACCGGCCACACTATCGTACTAGTGTTTGGCCAAGAATGTGGGGTGTATTCATTCTGCCTAACAACATGTCTTAGTTGCAGCAAAACGTTTAGTCAAACTGAACGAGATGAAGAGAAACCTTTTTTTTTTGGTAAAAAAACTTGGTATTTAAATTTTATATATATATATATAAAAAATATACTGATGTTATTTTAATTAAGAGCCAGCGGAATGGCTGGTAGAAGTAGCCCAAACTGTTCCGCTCTGCCTAGGGTAAGCGCTTGCCTGTTCTGATACCCTTGGTAAGTGGAACCGTCCATATGTCGCCATCTTGGGTCCACTGGTGACACCATTGATTTTTACCATACGTTTCAAAATATGACTGGTTAATCAGTCCGCAAAGCTATTAAATCAACGACCATCTTCAAAGCTCGAAAGTCACTATTGCAAAATGTGCATATATTGGGGGGGGAAGTAAAGGGTACAAGACTGAGTACCTGTCATATCAAACATTGCGTTTTGTAGTGTCCAATCACCAACTAAATACCAGTCACCTGGCTTATCTAATCATAGAGCGCACAAACATTCACGTTGGGAATCTACTAGCTAGCAGCCTAGCATATGTTTACTAACTATCATTGGTAATTTGTGCTGGATCCTTTCTGCTCTTGTCAAGAAGAATTAATAATTATATTTTTTGTAGATGTACATTTTCTTGTAAATTATGGAATAAGATTTCAATACAAATATTTACATTCCACAGCGAATGTCTATTTGGTAAATTTCACATTCATAAAGCTAGAATAAGCCAATCCATCTTAGTACGTATCTTCATATTATGGGTAGATGTGAATTTTGCAATTATATTGAATCTGTGGAGCATGTAGTGTTAAGAGTGTCTGAAATATGAAGGAGAAAGGGTGACGTTAAGAGAGAGCATTAGAAGTCAAGTAGTTCAAATAATGTGACTTGGGGGGGTTACTGGAAAACATAACCAAAAGAACGTTTTTAAAGGAAATGGGAGAAGCGAATATCTGTGGTTCACACTCCTGCGGAGTAGATGGCGGTAATGCACCTTTAAAGTAGATTGCCAACTGCCATCGAACTGCAGCGTGCAGAAGAAAAACTACAGCGCGCACATACCGCCACCTACTGATAGCGGGACGTCATCATTTTGTTCACTAAATGTGACGTAGTTGAATGCGACATGCACACGTGCAAACCCTCTGAGTGGTAGAGATGGCTACCGACAGGTTACAGTTTCATGAAATGGGCTTAGATGATCGCATTGTAAAGGTAGATTTTATAATGTTTGGTGAAAATAACTAAAATTGTATGTACTCAGAAATTATTATATTGAACTACACACCAGTTGACATTGAAGCAGCTAATATAACTAACCTAGCCAACATTAGCTAGCATGCGAGTGTGTTTACTTTTTTTGTTTGTCTGCCTGGTTCGCTAGTTGAGTCTATATATATATACACTCTCATTTCCTATATTACCCTGCACATAGGCATTGGCGGACTTGGGCTGGGCTCAGCCAACGCTGATCCAGGAGAAAGCCATCCCTCTGGCTCTGGAGGGCAAAGACCTTTTGGCAAGAGCCAGGACGGGCTCAGGGAAAACGGCAGCATACGCGGTACCCTTGATCCAGCGCATCCTGACATCCAAGCAGGTGAGATGTATATCTTATACTATTAGATCTTCTTTGGTATTTTTTTTGCATAACGTATTCTAACCTTTGCTCCATTTAGCCAAATTACAAATCATTGTTGGGAGGTAGCAGACTCGGTGCTTGAGCTATGAGGGGAGGTGTTTTAACCCAGGACAGCTGCTTGATCAACTACGACGTCTTCACTGTAATCCTTATATGCCAGAGGGAACATGTTCTCCGGTCTACTTCCTTGGTTGAGCTGACCTGTGCACAATATTCAAGCCATGGTCTTGCAATGACACAATAAACTGCAGCAATTACTTTACCTATAAATGACACAGGGTCTCTTTTGAGCTTCACAATGTTTACTTTTCAGAAAAGTTTCAGTAAATTTACTATTGTTTTAACCATGTGTGCAGCTCTGATAACATTACTGATGTACGGGTCAGTTAAACCAGGCATTGTGTGCTATATAAAAATGTAGTCGATAATTATTTTACGTACGAAAATAGTCCAAAGTGCCTGTGCATAATAATAGTAATAATTACATTTGCTTGGTGCATCTTATTTTGGCATAACAACTGCAGAGGCAGGGATTGTAGAATGCGGAAACATTGTTGCAGATTAAAAAATCCTGAACCTTGTGTGTGTATCTTTCCCAGAGTGTTCGTGAGCAGGCGGTCACAGCCCTTATCCTGGTCCCTACTAAGGAGTTAGGGCAGCAGGTACAAGGAATGATCCGCCAGCTGACTGCTTACTGTGCCAGGGACGTTAGGGTGGCAGACATCTCTGGCAAGTCCGACCTGTCTGCTCAGAGGTAAGTTTACTTAACTCCTATAATGTCTAATGCGTTGTTCCACATTACAATCTTCTGGTCATTTAGCATATGTCAATGGTAACAATTGTGTGTTTCATGACAGGCCCATCCTGATGGAGAAGCCAGATGTGGTAGTAGGAACCCCTTCCAGGGTGCTGGCCCACCTCAGTGCCCAGAGCCTTGACCTCCAAACCTCATTGGAGACCCTGGTCATAGACGAAGCTGACCTTCTCTTCTCTTTTGGCTTTGAGGCTGACCTCAAAAGCCTGCTGTGGTGAGAGAGAGATGTATACAGTGCACACTAAAGCTGTCAATCAACATGTATTTGCAATTTCTATCTTAATTTCATTCTGCATTCTTAAGTCAGTTTCTGATTAAGGTGTCTGCATGAGACAATTTCACATTGGAACATTTCAAGTAACAGGCACTGAGCTGATGTAAAAAATTCAGCTATTACATCTACCATAGTCGTCTTCTCCATGTTCTTTTACGTGAACTAGCCACAAACTACTACTAGTAGCACAGGCATAATGGTTAACTTCAAAATTGTTAGTCAAACCTATTCTGATTGCATAGAGAGATTGCAGTGGTTTTGTGTGAGTGATTGTGTTGAAGTTGGATTCTCCAGTGCTGTTTTGTGTAATACAGTGAACATGTGTTCCCATCAGCCACCTGCCAAAGATCTACCAATCCTTCCTGATGTCAGCTACTCTTAGTGAAGATGTCCAGGCCCTGAAGGAACTGCTGCTTCACAACCCTGTAAGACACATGTAGTGCTGCGTTAAGTTTCCCACACTCTTACTTTAACAGCACATTTTGTGTAGAGATTCCTCTCATGCGCATGCTGTGTTTTTCCTAGGTGATCCTGAAGCTGCAGGGCTCCCAGCTCCCAGACAGCGATCAGCTGCAACAGTACCGTGTTCATTGTGAGGAAGAGGACAAGTTCCTTCTCATCTACACTCTGTTGAAACTGCGTCTCGTTCAGGGCAAGACCCTGCTGTTTGTAGGTGCTGTGGAAAGATGCTACAGACTCAAACTGTTCCTAGAACAGTTCAGCATCCCTGCATGCGTGCTCAACTCTGAGCTCCCCGTCCACTCCAGGTGAGGAGGAAGGGAGGAAGGGAGGGAGGGAGGAAAAGAGGGAGGGAGGGCTGTGCGTCTTGAGAGATGGATGGAATCTGAACTTTTTGTCCTGTGCGTTGTTCCTTTCCTATCCAGGTGTCACATCATAACTCAATTCAACCAAGGGTTCTATGATTACATCATCGCCACAGACGAGGAGGTATTGGCTGACCCCACCACCAAAGGACAGGCAGCCGAGGGGAAAGGAAAGAAGAAAAAGAAGAATCCTGGGTAAGCAGGGAGGGGTGGCATGTACACGTATATAAACCTGGATGTGCTTTGTAAAACACGTCTCGTCATTGACTGTCCCGGGTCTGGTGGGAGTTGATAAAGCAGGGCTTTACATTTCTACAAGAAGTACCCAAATTAGAGTTAAAGAAAAGAAAGAAAGCATGTGTGGTTTTATTGTTGAGTGTGTAATTAAGGGACCTGTTATTCCTGTCTTTTTAGAAAAAAAATCATCGTTAATTGTGAATGCACCACTCCTCTGACCCCACAGTGCCAAGGACAAAGAGTATGGAGTGTCCAGAGGAATTGACTTCCAAAATGTCTCTAACGTCATAAACTTTGACTTCCCCACCACCGTCGAGTCCTACATTCACCGTGTTGGACGGTCAGTGTTATCACTGTACAACAGAATAGAACTGTATTGTAGAGATGAAACCCAGCCCTGTGTCTCTCTATACCGTCTGGTTCTGCTGATGGCACCTGCGCTCTGAAGGCATTGGATGAAGCACCGCAATTTAACCATTTTTTTTTTTCTTTTCTTTCTGCAGAACGGCTCGCGCAGACAATCCAGGCACTGCCCTGACCTTTGTCTCACACACTGAGCTCCCCCTACTGGCAGATGTGGAGGATGCGCTCACAGGAGGTAGCTACGTTCCGGTGCCGTCTGTGTCTGTACCTTATGTGTGTTTTTTGGTGATTGACCTAGCTTCTCTCGGACTTAGATAACGCAGAGTGTGCGCTGAGGCCATACGAGTTCAAGATGGAGGAAATCGAGGGCTTCAGATACCGCTGTCGGGTATGTAGAGTACCGTGTTGTGTTGTCAACTCAGACCTTGTGGCCTCAGAGTTTGTATTTCAAGCGTGTGTTTGTGTGTGTGTTTGTGTGTGTTCGTGTGCCCAGCTTACTATCAGATGGTAAAGCAAGGTAGGACGCTTGGGTGGTCCTCACATTCATCGTAAATTGTGTGTGTTTAGGATGCCATGCGATCGGTGACTAAGCAGTCGGTGAGGGAGGCCAGACTGAAAGAGATTAAACAGGAGCTGCTGAACTCCGAGAAGCTCAAGGTGAGTGGTACCTCCCTGTTCACATCTCTTCCATGGTGACCGATTGGTCCCTTGTTCCACGCTCACTGATTGGTTGGTTCTTCAGACCTACTTTGAAGACAACCCCCGGGACCTGCAGCTGCTGAGGCACGATAAAGACCTGCACCCTGCCGTCATCAAACCACAACTGAAGAATGTTCCGGAATACCTCAGTAGGTTTACCCAGTTTACATGCCTGTCGTTAATGCATTTTGATGCTACATTTGTTCAATTTAAGCCTTTCCCATTGTCTGTTTCAGTCCCTCCGTCGCTGAGGGGAGTGGCCAATCCAATGTCAGGGCGGAAGAGGAGGAGAGAAAAGGCCAAACCTCAAGGTGTTGTCAAGAAACCTTTCAAAGTAAGGCTTTCTTACTGTTAGCCAGACATGGCCCCAACCCTATGAGCAGGAAATCTACCTTTCTCACTGGGGAAGCAATGAATGAGCCCTCATTAATGCAGGTAGCCTAGCGCTTTGAGCATCTGACTTGTACCTGAAAGATTGCTAGGTTGAATCCCGGAGCCTTCGAGTTAACTGTAATTGCCCATGCAGGTTTCTCTCTAAGAGTGTCTCCTAAATATCTAATTGTGCATGTACATTGAAAAGCTGAGTGGATCCTATAATATTTCTAACGTTGTCTGCTCCAATCATCAATCGTGTCCACAGAAGGACTACCGTGGCAGGAACCCCTTAAAGAGTTTTCGCTACGTTGGAGGAAGGAGTCGAGGGGGTCGGTCTGGTAAATCCTAGCCATACCCGATGGAGCGGACGAAGAATGTGGATGTCCTGTTATCCGCTGTGATGCGATTAGTGTCAGACAGGGTTGTGTTCCCTAAACCCTAAATGGAAGGACACTTGCTTCAACAGGGAGGCACTATAAAAAACATTTACATTAAGAAAAACACATTTTTCTGTTGCAAAGCATTTTGCTCAGTAATGAAACTTATTTAATGAATACAACCCATGTTTGAGGAACATCAAGCAACATCTTGTTTGTCTGATTTAGAACACCTTCTGTCAACCTAACACACTGAAGTGTCTGTGGTGATCTGCCCCTCCATTGAAATTACCCCCCCCCCTCTTTTTTTCAGAAGAAAATTGCAGTTGAATCTTTTTTTGAAAGGAATTTAAACCTGCAATTTTGTTACTATATTTACTTATCTGTTATTGAATTGGAATTACTATTTTCTCAACTAAATTAGAACTGTCTAAATTTCTGGTATTTTCTATGCAAAAGCTATACCATCAAATAGTGTATTTTTCAGATGTTCTTGGCTACATGTGGGTATTGCATATCTACCCTGCTAAAAAAAATTAAGGAACATCATCACAGTATAACACCAAGTCAATGAAACTTCAAGGATATCAATCTGTCCAATTAGGAATTATAAGTAATTGTAAATGAATGTCACCTGTTTTGGTGTACATTTAAGTGACAACAGGTGCAAGACAACCCCCAAAAGGGGAATGGTTTTGCAGGTGGTGACCACAGACAATTGCCTTATTCTTCTCTAGTTTTGCATTTTGCTAGTGTCCTTGTCACCACTGGTAGCATGAGGCGGTACCTGATATTTGTTCAGGTTGCACAGGTACTCCAGCTCTTCTGGGGTGGCACATCCATACATGCCTTTGCAAGAATTCTGCTGTGTCTCTTGGTAAAGTCTCAAGAGCATAGAGGAGATACCAGGAGACATGCCGTTACATGAGGAGAGCTGAAGAGGGCAGTGTGGTACCATTCAGCGTTTCATCAGGAGCATGCCCAGATGTTGTCGGGAGTGCATGCAGGCTTGTGAGGGCCCAAGCGTTTAAACTGACAGTGAGGGCATTTTATGAAGTTTCCAGACTCTCAAATAAGTACCAAAAAATGACTAGGAATTATTATCTGTATTAAAACTTCTGAATGACACTACCAAGTGTATCATGTCTGGGATGTATTGTAATTTTTTACTTAACAATTTTGCACCAATACTTAGGGTAATATATTATCAATAAACATATAATCATGTTGTGTTTGAAATTTTGTAAAGTGCCCTCATAATATAGTTTTTTTAATTAACGTTTATTGAAAGAGGTTAACATCAACAAAGAAACTGCATGAGACATTTTAAGAAAATGCCTTAATGCGAAAATACAAACACACTACAACTACAGTTCCATCACCCTGATATTCGCAATATTGTTTAGTAAGTTAATTGAATGTGTTTCAAACAACATTTGAATCATCCAATGAAGCCAAAGCTAAGTTCCTAGACACGAAGAGTAAATAATATCAACGACTTGCCCTTGATTTCCCTGCTCTGCAGAGAGAACATGACATAATGTGTGAGCATTACAAAAATATATCACAATGAATTTAAAACCACCATAACATTAAAAGAAGAGCACAGATAAAGTGTTGTAAGTATATTATGTTTCAGCTCTACTTAGAATATGACATTCGTAAAAAAAAAATGTTTTACCCCGTTTGCTATAATAGATGTATCTACGAGATTGTGTAGTTACGAACTAAAACGTTTTACTTTTGTCTTTTTGTCGACTAATATTGAATTCTATTAAAAATCAGTAATCATCGAACTTGTACTCAAAGTTGTGGTCTTGTGTGGGCTCAGACTCCTGGATCTCTGTGAGGATCTCTTCTGGCGTCTCAGTGTTGAAACTCTCCACGGGGAACCAGGAGTCATACCATGACGTGGTGCTTTCTGTCACCAGCGCCGCCGTAGTGGTGGGGGCTGGTGTGGTAGTCGTCGTAGCAACTGTGGTGGTGGTGGAGGCCCTGTGCTTGAGTCTCTGCTGTTGCAGCTTGCGCAGGCGCATAATCCGTAAGCGCCGGAGATTCTGGGAATTCCGGGAGGTGGTCGCCATGCCGCCTGTCCTGCCAGCTGTACCCGTGCCCGTCGTGGCGCCATCTACACTGCCAACTGAACCCGTGCCCGTCTTGGTGGCATCTACACGGCCAGCTGCCCCACCGCTGGTGTCGCTTCCTGTTTGCGGTGGGGCCTTGGTAACGAGTCGTATGGGCCTCTTGCCGTGGAGGACCATGATCTGCTTGATGCGATCCCAGTTGGACTTGGCTAGGGTGAAGCTGCAGGGGGACGCCCCAGAGTTGTAGCCCACCATGCACAGCCGAGTCTGGGGAGTGTGGCCGTCGGCACGGGCGGTCACATGGTACTCCCCAGGGTTCAATAGCCGCCAGTAGTCACCGGCTGCCGCTGCGGCGATGGAAGAGGGAGGTCGGGTTAGGTTCATGGTCAAGATGTGTTCTGGGGTTGGTTGTAGGTTATGTTTATGGGATAAGGGGAAATAGGATTTTGAATGTTTTTGTCTTCCCACGAGGACAGTCATTCTAAGATGTGTGTGTGTGTGTGTGCGAATGCAGGTTTACCAGTCTTGATGTCGTGCTTGATGCCTTCCACAGAGATGGTGGCGTTGGCCAGAGGTTTACCCTCCATGTCCCTCACTATGCCCTTTATGCCACGATGCACCTAGCACAGGACACACGCAACGCCACCTCTATCAGGACCGGCTGTCCAGAGGAATTCACAACAGCAGTACAGCAGTTTCTAACAAACTAGCACGTAAACCAACCACTCTAAAATTCCAGGAGGGCACAGAACCAATGTTTTACGAATGAGATGCTAACTCAAAAAACAATACATAATAGAGAACACGCTAGAAAGCACAGTTGAGTGTTAGCAGTGCGTCACCTGTTCTATGAAGGTCAGCAGGGCTTCTCTGTTGTCCTCCCACTCGGAAGGCAACTCGCTCTCGTGAGGGAACTTGTCACAGCCCAGGAAGATGGACAGCTCGAAGCAGTTTGTGTGCAGATAGCTGAAGTCATTCATGCCTAGGGGATTGCACCATGTTAGGGACGGAAAAACATCCACGGTTGTTCCTCAGCTTGATCGTACACACTCCTCCCCCTTTCACGGCCCTCTCTCTCTCTCCCTTTTTCCCGCCCGCTCCCCTCTTTTAGTCCTCACGCATGCAGCTCCCCCCTCTCTGGCCTGACACTCACTCCCCACTATGGGCTTCCAGCTGGCCCTGTTGATAATCCCCAGTCCCCCCGAGATGTCGTCCGTGTGGCAGGAGCCGCGCTGGGTTTCCGTCATGGTCAGGTGGCTGTGGGCGTAGGACATGGCCAGCCAGCGGAACATGACGTCATCCGCCGTCTCCCACAGCGCCTCCCCGCTCTGACGCTGCATCCTGGCCCACGTCTCCTCGTTGACCTCGTAGTCCAACCCAGGGCGCGACCCGCGCCGAGACCCCTGTCGGAAGAGACGGAGGAGACGGACGTGTAAGGAGAGGGACAGGGGTGGGTCCGGATCAGAACCCTCTGTCCGGTTTAAGCCATCTGATTCACTTTGGGCACTCATCCTGCCTGCATCCATTACAGCCAGATCAGAACCCTTCGCTCTGTCCGGTTTAAACCATCTGATTCACTTCGGGCACTCATCCTGCCTGCATCCATTACAGCCAGATCAGAACCCTTCGCTCTGTCCGGTTTAAACCATCTGATTCACTTTGGGCACTCATCCTGCCTGCATCCATTACAGCCAGATCAGAACCCTTCGCTCTGTCCGGTTTAAACCATCTGATTCACTTCGGGCACTCATCCTGCCTGCATCCATTACAGCCAGATCAGAACCCTTCGCTCTGTCCGGTTTAAACCATCTGATTCACTTTGGGCACTCATCCTGAACCCACCACCACGGCCTTTGGAGGTCGCTGCATGTCGAAGGGATACGCCACCACTTTTTCCCCCCCCTGAAAATTGGCTCCTAACACAAATGGATTCCGCTCCATCCAGTTAATGATGGCCTTGGTCTCCAGGGCGACCTGAATGACAGAGGACATGAGACATGTAAGAGAGTGAATGCCAGAAATGCATAACCTAATTAATGCTGTATAATTGGCAATGCAACCACTTGACGTGCATAACAAAAGACCAGACACCCACAGAGCCATTGAGGAAGTTCTCTGGCAGGGGGATATGGTGGTTGGGTACGATGCGTGGGACCCAGCCCCGGTCCTCTGCCCCCCACAGAACACTGTTGATGTCAGGGAAGTTCTGGAAGATATCGTATCCTTCCTCAGTCCAGTGGCCCAGGCCCCAGTTCCCCATCTCTGAGCCCTAAAGATGAGAGAGGTCAGGAGAGATAAATATACATTTCCTGATTTAACTTGGTGTTTCATGTAAGCTGGTGGGATCGAACGACAAAGAACGGGATATGGAAAGAAAAGTATGTAATATAACAGTTGGTTTCATCAATTTGACATATCTCAATTGTTGAAGCAACTTTGTAGAAACAGTCATGGCCCCTTACCATCTCGTAAGCCAGTTCATAGGCATCTGGATTCAGTGAGGGAACAAGGTGTATTCTCACTCCCTCCACCAGGCGGCGCACTCGTGGGTTGTCGTCGTTGTATTCCTTACACATAAACTGCATCAGCAGGAGAAGCAGCTCTCGCCCAAGTGCCTCATTACCATGAAGACCGGCTGTGTAGCGGAACTCTGGCTCACCTGATGAGGAATATGACATCATGTTATTGTGTAAATGGGTATGTTCTGATAGCTGTAAACATATCTGCAAGCCGGTCTCCTTAATCCCTCACCTGACCTGCACACAGACACACACACACACCTGTCTCATGTTCCCCTGGGTTGTCAGAGATTTCCATGGCGTAGATTTTCAGGCCTGCAGAGCTCTTCCCAATGTTATAGATCCTAGTGATATTTGGACACTCTTCATTAATCACCTTCATCATCTGGGTTGTGGAGAGGGGGGAGGGTGAGATGGAGTTCATGGTGGAGAGGATGCAAAGATGGACATTGAGAGGGACCTGTCAATCACTCACCTGGGCCTGAACTGTCAATCACTCACCTGAGCCTGAACTGTCAATCACTCACCTGTGCCTGAACTGTCAATCACTCACCTGCCTCATGTCCCTGTAGTTATGGTGTCTGAAGTCCAGGTTGTCGGTCTGGTTGACCTCATTTTCTCTGCGCACACTGCCTGTGATATCGGAGGGATATGTCTGAATATACGTCACCATGAGATCACGGGTGTAAACTGGTTCTAGAGGAGATGTAAGGGGGTTCACAGGATCAGGGGTTGGACATGGTATAGATCACGGGTGTGAACTGGTTCTAGAGGAGATGTAAGGGGGTTCACAGGATCAGGGGTTGGACATGGTATAGATCACGGGTGTGAACTGGTTCTAGAGGAGATGTAAGGGGGTTCACAGGATCAGGGGTTGGACATGGTAT
>JACXGK010000837.1:0-16510 GCA_016801125.1 Novumbra hubbsi
ACTCCCGGATCCCATTTCCCTCCTGTTTCACTGGTTTGTATTGAATCCCTGTCTGGGTCGTGAGGTGGGCACCGCACAAACAGCTACTCCCGGATCCCATTTCCCTCCTGTTTCACTGGTTTGTATTGAATCCCTGTCTGGGTCGTGAGGTGGGCACCGCACAAACAGCTACTCCCGGATCCCATTTCCCTCCTGTTTCCATGATGCACCATTATTAGCCTGTAGTCATTTCTTCTTCGAATGCTACAGTCTTCTAACGTCTTCTGTTTGACAATAGAACAACTACATGTTTCGGAAAGTCACTGCTGCATCCACCTCATAAAAGCCTATTTTCCTAGTAGGTGTTGTTACGGTGCTGGTGATGCTGCCGTAGGCTTGCTGGCTACTGTTTTTCCATCCAGCGTATCTCCAAGTATCAGAGACACCCCGCAGACAGAACATTGGACAGCATTATCTTGTGACCTCGTTGTCCAACTCTGCTCTGCTTCCAACCAGAGAGTAACATTTAAATGCATTCTCTGTAACTTCAACTTTAGCTTTTTCCTGAATTGCTCCGAATTGTGGGGGTATATTTACTCACCCTATGGTATCTATGGATGCATGTAGCGGCTCCATTACGCTGCATGTAAATCATTGACTGTATAGCAGATTTTCGTTCGATACTCATATCTACCTAGCAACAACCCAGCCCCAACAAACGTTAACGTTTTTGGATTTGCATGGTGAGACATTGAAACATGTTGATAAGAGGTTTACATAATTTTTGCTCCTACCTTGTTGAAATAGTTTGGAGAGAAATACATTTTTCTATTTCTTTCTCACAATAATTGAGCAATATTATGATTGGATCTTTTTTCGGATGTTGCGTATATAAAGTATTATTTCAATATTGCAGCCAAACTACGTTTGCTTTATCTTTATTACTCTTTGCAAGAATCTGGACGGATCAGTGTTCATGTAAAAACAGTGGTTATGTTGGCCTGGCTGATTCCACACAGTTAGATACTGAGATGAAGGACCACTTTGAGCCGAGGTCTGTGGACCAGATCTTCTAATGGCAACACACAGGCTGAGTATGTGTATAGGCAGTGCATGTGTTGTTGCATTGATCTGGTTATTTTTATTGATCAAGGACAAATGGGACCACATCCTTTTTATCGGCCAGCCTTATTTGACCTCAACAGCTTATGCAACAGCCTGGAAAAGCAGGAATGATATAGAGCTGTTGTTGTGCTACGGATGTTAAGCAGGTCATGTGGTCGCGGCCATTTAGAGTACAGTCATCCGTCCGCTGCAGGAGTTACGATTCCTCTCATGACGCGTAAAGAAAATGTTTTAGTATTTCCGACTCCAACTCTACTTCTTTCCTCTATGAGGGTTGAACTGAGGTTTGACTAGCATGCGACCCAATTCATGAGAAATTCCATGTGACAAGGAACTGGTGAGTTCTTTCAAGCGAGGCAACCCGTCAAAGAACTTTGCATGTTATCCACATTCCTTCCTTGTTGCCACGCGGTCCAGTCCCTATAAATCTGAATTACTTGGAGTGTATATTGAACACAGACATTTAAAATGGTATCAAAAACATTCATGGGGTTTGGCCGTTGTCAAGGACAGAGTTAGAGGATTTGGAGGATCTGTCTTCTCCAGTATGTCCCCGTATGCAGGGCTTCAGGGTTAGTTCTGGATAAAGACCGTGTGAATGCTGATTGTTACTCTGCCTTGAGACGTCACATAAACTAGCCCCGAACGGGTGGCCCCGCCCACACGCTGCACTGCACAAGCTACTGTCCTATCACAGGGAAGCTTATCGATCTGTCCACGAAATTCAGCCATGACACGTCGGGCCCCCTTCATTTCCCCCTTTGACCAGTCGGGGGGGGGGAATTCACACACTAACTGTAAAGCTCTGTGCTCCTCTGCTATCTATGGGACATCAGTGGGAACAGGGCACAGGGTTTGCGTGGGGGCGTCTCTGACCCAGGAAGCGGTGGTTTAATCAATGGCTGTTCATTGGTTCCCCCAGGGCATAATCCAGTCATGTGCGATTCAGCCCTGTTCTGAATGTTGGTAATCTATGAGCCAGAGGCGGGGCTTAGACGTAACAGGGTGGTGGGAGCTTTGATCCCTCACAGCCTTTTCTAATCATTCACCTTTTTTCCCCCGAACATTCTTCTTAGGGATGCAGAGCGAAAAGCGGTCTTGTTTTATCTGAACCTCGTAAAATAGGATTTATTTAAAGTGCAGCGAGTGCATCAGACATTGGTATAAGCAACATGTATAATGGATAGAGAGAGCGACTACATTATCCTTATTGTGCCGGCAGGAAGGATGGACAGCTCTCCGGTGTTTTTCCGCTCGCTGTGGCAATTGGATCCACAGGCCTACAGAGTGACTCAGCGGAAGCCGAGTGATCCATCAGAACAGAGAGAGTGACAGGCCCTCCTGGTCCAGCCGTCCTGCCATTACGGCCACTGTGGGGGTGTTCTGTGTGTGGGGGGGGCTTTGTTCCCCACAAAGGAGCCTGGCGTTCGCGTTCTAAACTTAGCTCACTTAAATCAATGCCGTTGGTTGGATTGTAGTCCACGAGATCCTCTGTTTCAAACACACTTCTGCTTGTAATCAATCGTCGGCTTTAGGGCATGATTAGATTTTCTCTCTGATTGTATTGCTCGCACGCAGATGCACACGCTGTTATACTCTGCTGGCAAAGTTCTGAGGACTGATATTTGAAAGCCCCCCCCCCCCCCCCCCACCCCGAAACATTGACATGTTTTATGTTCATTTGATCCCAAACCCCTCCCTCCCCTCTCCAGCCCTCCCAGTCTGCAGCAGGAAGCATTTTTTCCCCTACCACCTAATGCCACTGCTCTCATCAAAGCCTATTGATTCAAACCACTTTTTTGTTGCAGTGGCTTTATGAGAGTGAGTGAGTGAGCGAGGGAGAGGGAAAGAGAGAGAGAGAGAGAGAGTGCTAAAGAGAGACAGAGTGCATGTGCCCGAAGAGTGGTGAGAATGAAAGCGGGGGACTGGACGCAGACCTTTGCAGCTGGCTGGTGGAAGAAGGGCTGGGCTGAGGGCTGGTGCTGCTCCCGCGTCTAATGCTTCTCTCCTGGCAGGAATAACAGCGAGGACGGACGCTTGGCGGCTAGGATGACGAGCGCAGCCCCGGCCAGGAAGCCGTACCGCAAGGCGCCGCCTCAGCACCGGGAGACTCGCCAAAGCCTGCCCGCGTTCCGAGAGGACCTTGGCGGGAGCGCGCCGCCTGTGCCCGCCAAGCCCGCGGGCCCCAACACCCCCGACCCCTGCCAGGTAATTCGCATTCCGATCCGCAACCCGGGTTTCCAGCGAGCGCGGTTCGCCGACCCCCTCCAGAAATGCCCGGCTGGTCCCGAGGGCCGCAGAGGTTTCTCCCCCTCCTGGTCTCCGCTCTCGGACAGCGAGCTGGACGTCTCCAGCTTGTCCAGCCTGGATCTCACGGCCCTGCCCCCGCCACGCATCTTCAGCCGTGGGGGCGTTTCCGTAGGTGTCACTGCCCACCAGGTTGCCAGGGACCAGCAGGGGATGAGACATTTCTTGAGCTGTAGCGAAGGCCTTATCACCCTCTCTGGGGACGAGGACCTGACCTCTGAGGATTCTCAGCAAGGTGACCACCCCGTCTCGCCGGCCCAGTCCAATCGCTCGCTGGCCTTTAAGGACAAGGCAGAGATCCTGGCCCCCAGACAGGGGAAGCACCAGGTGACTTCCTTCCAGAGGCCGGCCCTTCCTCCCAAGGGGATCCTCAAGCAGCCCAACCATTTGGAGGTCCATATCTCCAAGAGGCTCAAAAAGTCCAAGTCGGCCGAGATGCTGGGGCGAAGCCGTGGTAGAGGGCGTGGCCGGAAACCCCAGAGCAAGTCTCTGGACAGGGAGACGGAGAGGACGGGTCCGGGCCAGACCTCCTCAAACAGACGGGCTTCCCCGTCCTCCGTCTCGCCCGGCGCTGCTCCGTCAGAGCAAAAGATCCAGTTCCTGGAAAACAAGCTGAAGTTTTCCAACTTCCTGGACGATGTCACTACCAGGGTCATCAGCCCTTCCCGGATGCAGATGCTGTGTGGCAAACCCCCCGAGAACCCAACGCCATCGAGTGGGAACCCATCCCGGCGCCCGACAAGAAATGACCCCCAGGCCCCCGACGCGAAGATACAAGGAGCCGGGAGGATGGATGAGAAGCGCCGGCCGTGGAACGAGTGGTCCCAGGCACTGGCCAGAGACAGGCCTTCCAGGAAGGACAGAGTGGCCCTGCCCGAGACATGGCAGACCCCTCTGAACAAGGACTGCTCAGACCTAGAACCTGAGAAGTGTAGGTCAGGTGCCCATCAGGTGGTGCCGAGGCCCCAGGGCGATGCGCCAGTCCCCCGCCACGTGGGAAGTGGAGGGGACTCCAGCTCCAGACGCAGCAGTGACTCCGACTGGGAAGACGAGGGCCGGCGGGTGGCCTGTCACCAGTACCAACCACAGCGCCAGCAGCTGGCATTGAGGACTCGGCACTGGGAAACTGTGGATAAACCCAAAGCAAAATACGAGCCCCAGTCTTCTCGCCCTGAGAGGAAACATGAGCCGACCATATCACAGCTCGGCTCTTTTTCCATTTTATCACAGATCAAGGTATGTGAGGCAATGCTCCCTTTTTGTCTGTCTTCGTTTTTCGGTACACCCTCCAGTACAATAATAACTGGAAACCTTCTGAACACACCGCTGTGTGTTGTCGAGAGCAGATTCGTCCTGGAAGTTGCTTAGCTCCAAGTCTCGTCATATTATAAATAGAAATGACGTACGCCATTCACAAAGGTAAGTCGCTTCTCGGTATATGTTGAATGACCGCAAACGTGTCGAGTAGCATGGACTGTACCTTCGGAAAGGTCTCGGTTCAGCCGCTGTCGTCAAGTTTGTTCAGCCTTTTTCAATTTCAGATATCTTTATTTAATTTGTTTTTTTTTTTTCTCTAATAGCTTAATCTCCTTTGTTGAGAACAACCATTATGCCTTTACGATTATTCAGCATGATAACATAATTATCCTACAGAGTTCAGACTACCGTATAAAAAAATTGGCTAATAACTTCTAGCCTGCCTCTTAAGTGCTGTTGATCTGCAAGCTGCCCATATGTGCGATAAGGCTTTTTAGTCAGCTGAATGACGGGGCCTGTCAAACTGATTTCATAGCTCCATGAGATATGTGGCCCCGTGCTGCTTACAGACTTTATGTTAAACTCATCTTCTTACATATGGAACATTTTGGTTTCAACAGAAATTTAACTAACACTGGAAAACAACTGAATAATCAGAATATTTTCCAGTGGGAATTATGAATTTAGAACCTGTGTACAATTTCTGCTTAGATGAGGTCTACCTTGAAGGCAATTTAGTGTTTTGAAACGTGTGTCTCACAGAGCAACTCTCAGCTGTTTCCAAGGTCTGGCCATCTGCCGCACTCAATGCTGCAAGGTTGTAGATGGATAGCCTTTTGAAAAGCAATTACCAATGTTTTCCCCACAGTTGTCCAGTGTAGCTAAGATTTCATTTGCGTGTTTTTTCTTGACAATGAAGGCAAACCTCCACAGTGGCCCAAACTAATGGGATGTTTCTGTTGTTTCAGGACACCTTATCAGACGCAGACAGGATCAAGTAAGTGGTTATTTTATAATATTCTTATCTTGACTCTGCTATTAACACACAGATACAACAAACAGTGACTTTCTGTGTTTATAGGCCTTCATAACCAGTCCCTCCTCCTTCGCATAGCGCAGGTCGGCCATAACATGGATTGCTAAACAACTCCCGCAAAATGCTCTGGTTTTCCAAAAAATTGCTTTGGAGACGTACGTGACTCTTGCCGCCTTAACGTGAACCCTGCAGTTGCCAGCCTGTCCCACGAGCCCCGACGGCTCCCGTCTAGACGCTTCCTGTTGAGAGGGAGGGTTCACATAGCCATTAAGAAACCCAGCTGGTGCCTCAGTGTCTGGGCCCTGTGGCATGCTGGGATGGCTTGCTCAGGTGGAGCAGGTCGCTGTTAACGCCATCTACATCCCCACCCCCACCCACCCAGAGTGAAGCAGTCTGTGAGCTCTCCACACGGCTCCCCCACCGCTAATGACGACTCCGAGCTGCCCTGCGTGTGCAGAGGAGTCTCAGACACCAGCTGTGCCCACCTGGTGACCAGTACCATCTACCCCCCCCCCCCCCCCGGTTCTCCTGTCCCCCACGGCCACTTGTCCCCGAGGAGTACTGACTCGCGGCACAGCATGACGTGCTTGAAGTTCCATCTTTGCCTCCCGCCGTGAAGTCCAGCCCGGCGCCGTCTGGTGTGGTGCTAGGCTAACGAGTGGATATTCTGTCACGCTCTTCACCACGCCGTGTGGGAGTTGTCAGGGGTTTGTGAGTTTCCACTAGCTTAAGAACGTCTAGGCTCTCCGTCTTCGTGGCGGTTAATGGGAGCGGAACCTGACTTGTGGCTCAAAGGCGACAACTGATGGACCGAGTTGCCCCTGCGCTCGTGTGGGACGTTTAAACGATTCAGTGGCAAATGACCTTTGTTTGACTGACTGGATACTAGTGGACCTGATCTCCGTGCCACTCTTAATAGCGTGCCCGGTCACCGTGGACTGTTGTCTCGGGTGTTTGTCTAATGGGTACACCGCCAAGGTTTCTATGAGTGGGATGATCGCCACAACATTTGAGATTTCTCTGATGCCCTCCCTCCTCCTTTCAGCATGCAAAATGACTAGCATTTGGAGAGTTTGAAATGTGATAAATATATATATATATATATATTTGTTCTTTGGGGAGTTTGTCAGAATTGTTCTGCCTCGCCACGCCTCAGCAGCTTCTCAAACGGCCTCTGCCCTCTCTTCGCGCTGTGCTCATGCGTGCCTCATCCTGGGTTTTTGTTTACCCCTCTTCCCATATGCCGTGTCTGTGTCCGTTCCGTTGACTGGACGCACTAAACACACCGTTCTGGCCCTCGTCTCCAGGCGCGTGCGTGACGCGCTGTCAGTCCATGTCGGCTGTTGACCGCCGCGGGGTGGCCCCCTGCGGACGACGGATGAGTGGCGACGGATGAGGTTTAGGGTTAGCCGACAGTGAAGGCTGCGTGCGTCGTTAGGAATGGACATCCGACAGTTGTCGCTGTGTCACCCAGGGCCTTTTTCGCTGTCATTTTTGTCCCATGTAGGCCAGTGGCAAATAATTTCTTGGCTACAGCTGTTAAGGGTTTTTCGGATTCAGGTTACTATGGTGCTCTATTACCCCTCTAAGATCCGGAAAAATGAAGAACATATTAGAATGTTTTCGAAAGTCCATTTTCAATCCCACTCTTTTGAAATGATTTGAATGCTGGAGTATCTTGGCTCTCGTTGCAGTTTTTTCTCAAATTGCTTTTGCCACACCCCTCCGCCGATCTTTGGGTTCATGCGGAGCATCTTAATGGGTCTTTGGTAATACAGGCCGGATTTTGCCAAACCACTGTGCATGCAGGTCTTTAAACTGCAAGACCCCTTTATGCTGTATCTTGCTGGGTTCTGCCTTGCAGTTGCCCTGCAATGCTATCGCTAATCACTGCTTACTTTTAGCCACCATGCAGACATGCTCTCACAGACACACACACTCTGTAGACCAGGGGTGGGCAAACTACGGCCCGAGGGCCAAATGCTGCCCACGAGGCTGTCCCATCCGGCCCACGGAATGCCCTTCTCTGGCCTCTAAATCAATTCTGATTAACAAATTACAAAAACAAATGTGGCCCTCCATTTCATTTCAAAATCCTGATGTGGCCCCCGAGCCAAAATATTTGCCCCGCCCCCCTGCTGTAGACTGTAGGTACTTATGCTTGGACGATTAAATAAACCAAATTCACCAAAAATAGTTTGGCTGATTGCTCATCCGATACATACTGTAACGAACACGATTCATTAAATTGGATTCATTAGATTGGTGTGCTGGGATAGGTGTGCTGGGAAAGGCCGTGGGCCGTGCTGGGATAGGCGTGCTGGGATAGGCGTGCTGGGATAGGCGTGCTGGGATAGGCGTGGGCCGTGCTGGGATGGGTGTGCTGGGATAGGCGTGCTGGGATAGGCGTGCTGGGATAGGCGTGGGCCGTGCTGGGATAGGCGTGGGCCGTGCTGGGATGGGCGTGCTGGGATAGGCGTGGGCCGTGCTGGGATAGGCGTGGGCGGTGCTGGGATAGGCGTGCTGGGATAGGCGTGGGCCGTGCTGGGATAGGCGTGGGCGGTGCTGGGATAGGCGTGCTGGGATAGGCGTGGGCCGTGCTGGGATAGGCGTGGGCCGTGCTGGGATAGGCGTGGGCCGTGCTGGGATAGGCGTGGGCCGTGCTGGATGTGAAACTAAAAACCATATCTGGAACCCAATTGACCTGAAATATTTCTGTAAAAACGTTGAGCAACTTGTTCCTCTGACAAAAAAGCCACTGTTTTCGAGAGCTATTGACTGTCGGCATGCATATAGAGAAGGGTTGGCTTTTTTTATTGACCTGGCCAGAGACTTCAACGCTGTCACTCATCTTAATCAATAGACTCGACTTCGAGAGCTTCCTAGCGTGGTTTTGAGGCTATTTGTCTAACTGCACAGTGTGTAAAAGACAAACCGCTGGCTGTGTAAGTAGGACTACCTCAGGGCTCCATTCTTCTTCTCTGTATACGTCAATGGGGTTGAACTTTCTCCCAGGGACTCCTTAATCCATATCTTGGCTCTAAAGATTACCAACTAACCAAATCTCAATTGGAGTTGTTGCTTGCTAAAGCGAGGAGGCACCATTGAGCTAGTCTGGTCGACACCTGACTCAGTCTTTCTGATTTCAGAGTCTGGAATTGTAACAAGCATGTGTCTCATTTTGGTAGGGGGTTGACTACCGCATTTGGTGTTTGATAAGAAATATCACTAATGAAGAGTCCACAGTTTCTACATATTCAAATGACACACAGCTCAGATACCCCCCAAAACATGCCAACAAGGGTTTCCAATTTTCTGTGTGTCCTAACGAATAAGATCTGGGACTTTCTGACATCTTTCAATTACTCAAGCAAACAGCAGAATTACTTTTTACAAGAAATCATTTCTTGCACAACCAGGATTGTGTAGAGATGAACACACATTTTGTGTGTTATTCATGTTTAATGTTTTCTGCTGATAGCATAAAAAGTAGCTGCTGCTTTGGCAGAATCTAATGGGCATCCTAATAAATACATTTGCAACAGAGTCGAATCTATTCATTTCCCCTTGCTTTTCTGTTGCCCAAGGCAGAACCATGGCTTAAAAAATCTCATTAGCATCTTAGCTCACGTTTCTTAGGTCAAAAGGCATAAACATGGTCTTTGGTGCATACACGCATTTCAGTGCCTTGGATGTAAAGAAAAGCTATTTACTAATTAAAGTAATGAAAAATATTGTTTATTTACATTTGTACCTTCTTATCTTAAGTCAACATTCGCTGTCTTACAGCAATGTGCCAACTGACATCTTATGCGATGAACTCCTGTGTGTATTGTAGGGTCAAATCTTTGGCCCCTCCCTCACCAGCAATAACATACCATTCACCTTTGCTGTTTCAGTGAGCCCTTGTGTTTGGTGTCTGTTTCCTCTATGTGGGTGTGTTTTATCTTCCTTGGCCACTTCCAAACGAGTACTACCCTCACGCTTCGAGTGACCGCACGGGTTATGGAAGGGTCTAATGATTGGCTCGACACACTTGGGTGCACTTTGATGTGGTCCCCGTCTGCCAAATCAATAGTCAAATTCCTCCCCTAAACATTGGTCGACTCCGCAGCAAACCCTCCGATCCTGTCCACTCTCCTCTTTCCTCAGCTGCCCTCTCTCTTCAGGCTTTCTCCTGAGCTCTTTGTCGGTCGGATAATTGACTAAAAGAAACCCTGAGGTCTCCGTTTAACCGGTCCCATCGCCCCCCCCCCCCACCCCGAGAAAACCCTCCTTTTAATTGGCGAGGGACCAGCAGGATTCTGCCCGGTGCGCCGCCTGGCTTGTTCTCGGGAGCGGACGTGGGGGGGGGGGGGGTTTGGGGTGGGTAGCAGCAGATGCGTCTTGTCCCCCCAGCTTGTAGCCCCTCCTCCCGGCAGCCTGACAGCTGCTCACATTACACTCCGCCGTCACTCGGGGGCCCGGGTGCGGAGCTCTCGCCGGGGTGACGACCGCGGGCCCGCTCTGCCTCCCCCGTCCTTTGATCTGTCGTGTGGGGGGGGCTGTCGCACCGCCGTGTTCCCCCGGTGTAATAGTGGGCGCAGATCGATGTCTTTGTTTTTTGTTTATTTCAGGCGGTTTTCACCCCCACCTTTTCCTGCTTTAGGACGTTTCTTGTTGTGCGTTTCATCATTGGCCGCCAATGAACTGCGTTCCTTGGGCTGCTTTGTGAGTCAAACTATATCCGTGAATTGTTCTGCTGCACTTGCGCTGACGGTCCCCTCCCCTGTCTCCCCCTTTGGTGTCTCCCCTGTTCCCCCCCCCTCCAAGGATCCTGCAGCAGCAGAATGAAGATCTACGCCAGCGGCTCTCCCACACCACCCATAAGATGGAGGCCATGGAGACGGAGTTTGAGACCAGCCGCCACTACATGCAGGGCGAGATGGGACGCACGCGCGACGACCTGGAGAAGATGAGGGACAAGTTCCGCAGGTAACCAGTTCAGGTGTTGGGAGAAGCCATCAGGACATCTCCTAACGCTGTCATCATTCTTGCCCCTCACAGCGTGTTCAGTCAGCCTCCCATCCGCTCTTTTTGAAACAAATACTTTCCCCGACTATCCATTTTGGATGAGTCAGATCCAGGCTTTCGAATTCATCAGAGCGTAACCTCCAGGCGTGTTGCGTCGTCTTTTGTCAGGCCGAGGCGGAACGTGTGGGTTTTGGCTTGAGCTAGGGTTCGCGGTGGGAGTTTAGTTAAGTTTCCGACACGTGGAAAATGGTTTGAAGCCTTGAAGTGAATTCTGTTTTATCTGCCACGCATCTATCTATATTACATGATGTTGTTTTTCATTGGGAGGATGTGGCCCCAGGCTTGCTGTCTGTCCCCAGTATCCTTCCTCTGGGAGCCCTGGTTAGTGACAACATCCGGGCTTAGTCTGCATGGCCCCCCCATACCATCTTGAGTTAAGACAGAAAGATCATGAAGTTGTTTTTTTTGTAGTTCATTCTACAACACATGCTGGAATAGAAGTTTTTTTTGTTTTCTGGTTCTGTCTTTAGACTGTTTCACAAGCGCCTGATTGAAAATTAAGGCTTATACTGCCGATTTGTATTCAGTTTTGCTTTCCCTGCTGATACGCCCTCCAGCTATGAGTTTTAATTTGTCTTGTACATATCGGCTTGTCAATCAGGTTTAATTCAGGAGGAAATAGCTAGCCCAGTCCCAGCTGAGTACAACTTGATGTTAGATATTTACACTTTTCATTTTCTGATTCAGCTTAAGCCACAAAATGCATGCTTTGGTTTCAGATTATTTTTTTTGTACATTTTACCACTTCTAATTAGTCAATGTAATTGCTGGTAAAAATGAAAGGTAACAGAATGGTTGGTTTGTATGATCCATCTTTTATGGACACCAAAAGTCTCTTGCTTTAATGAGTTTTTCACGCTATTATAATAATGAGGTGACCGTGTCGGAAGGGGGGGGGCTGGGAGGGGGCACCTCATTGGTCCATACCGAGCAGACTAAAACTGTTCCAGAGAGCGACACGCGTCTGTGGCATCTAAAAAGAACTTGGCTGCTGCGCTTTTCTTAACCTGCTGTCGGTGATAATGTCCGCCATTTTGTCTGTTAAGCACAACACGTTTGTTCTTCGTTCAACATGTTGCCTGAATTTGAATGATTTTTCGAAACATTCCCCATAACTTTGTATGCAAATTTGTTTTTTTGCTTTTTAAAAACATTTAATCTCCTAGGTAGAAAGTGTTTACGTCGAGACACATGTACTGTCATGCATATAGAAATGAGTTGGCTCTGGGTGCAGGTTTGTGGAAATGCCCATGTTTACATGAAGGCCCCTGGGAAAACCAAATGGATGCTCATTTCAAATTCTGTTTGTGTGTGTGTGTGTGTGTGTGTGTGTGTGCACAATTCAGGAGATAATAATAATTCAATGCAATCTTCAATCAGGAGGCATTTCTTCCTGTTTTTCACTTCAAGCAGTCCGTCACTTTCAATTATCTCTGTGGCATTTCTGTCTTAAGTCGGAGTCAGGCTGCGGGCCTCGGGTATTCCGGGGTATTCCGGATGTATTCCGGGGTATTCCGGATGTGCCGGTCCGCCTGCGTTTCCATACGAGACGGTCGCGCAGTCAAATGTCGCCTCAGCGAAGATAATGGCTCAATCGAATGACGGTGGGTTAATGAGAGCGCGACACTCCTACGTGCCGTCTGATGATCACCGAGTCGCACCATCACACAAATGTTTCCAGAGATCTCACTCCATCTGCATGAGCAGCACATGACTCTGAGAATGAAAAGCCAATTGTTGCAATTATGATTTTTCATCTGCATAAACCAAACCAGGTGCGGCCGTCACATGCGACTCACTCTTTGAGGGTTCAATTCGTTTGCGGCTCCCGGACTGCTCAATCTAAGCGACGAATTGCTCGCTGCATTTTGAAATTCCATCAGGGCGCTCCTATTCGTTTCGATTGGGCCACTTCGATAAGCGAGGATTGCAGGGAGAACGCCCGGTGTTATTGGCTGGGAGCAGCGCTGTGGATGTGGCCTTTCGTGGCCAGATGTTTTCCCGTGGAACCCCCGTAGATGAATGTGATCAGTGCCGACACACACCACCGGGGCTGTTGAGTTTTATTGAATCCGGGTGGTCATCAGGGCAAGGTTACACCAGCGCGTGTCGGCGTGCCATATCGCCGGGTTGACCGATCAATCCCTCGGCCAGTTGGCCCGCGGGCAGCGGTCACGGTAACGCGTTCACATGCGCGTGGTCAGATGAGCCCGGGGTACGGCTCTGGGCTTAGGGACGGGATCATCGGGCTGGAGCCCCGGTGCACCGCGGACCTAACTACCGTGGACCAGATCACAAGCCGTTAGGCAGCCGACAGGTGTGCTTTTCACACTTCCTCGATTGGATTATTGCTCCCCCCCCCCTCCCATATCACATTCTCCGGGACTTCTGCAAGATGGGATTTCAACCGTAGGAAGGTTCAGAATGTCAAAATGAGTCTGGCGACCGGACACAGAACAAATTAGTTTTGCTGAAAGAGTTATTACACCTTTCAAATACCGTTTTTTACCTTTCTTTGTTCAGAAAGTCTCAAAGGAAGTTGACTTTCTTATGGTTTGTCATTCGTTAGTCCCGGAAGAGGCTTTAGTGGAATCCCATGGTGCAACTCCCACGCCTCTCTGCCTTGGTGCATCGTTATACACTGAGCGTGATGCGTGTTGATGATAATGAAGGGGATGTACAAGGGGTTGAGTGTCAATACAATGCTACTGTAAATATGTACTGTACATCCTTTCTGGTTGGTCTCATCTAGTTTTCATCATGTTTTCACATTTCCGGCAATGTTGGAAAATTCTTGTCTTCCTTTTTCCGTACTTTTGTCACTTTAGCCCTTTGAATTTCCTCCCGATCGTAATTGCATTTGCATGAAATCCAACACCTCATTTCAGAGAGGAATTTATTTTAGCTGATTTAGGAGGCCGTGGGGAAATAATTGCCGTTGGCCCTTTTGAAATGGGTTTAGGTCAGACTCGTCTGTCCTCTTCTATCTCCCGTAATTTGTGCCGAATGTCTAAACCATCGAAAACGAGAGCGAGCGAGCAAAACTCTGATGGCTTCATTAAGTGCTTTTGAGAGGATGCTGTTTAATATAAATGGAAATAAACTAAATATGGAGAACTGCCAATAGAACAGCCTACATACTTTAACTCCTGGATGTGCCCATTTTCTGGCGTCTTATTGCGGCGATAATTCTGGTCTGTATTGCCAGTTTGTTTGTTGATTCGACAGGCTGTCTGAGACGAGACTTGTGGGAGCGTCACAAGCCCGTCTTCGGACAACTGTGATTCGAGGTGGATTGTGCTGTAAGACGGGGTGAAGTGGCCGAGCTGTTCGGTTGACCCTGCACAAGCGGGCTCGGCGATTGTGTATATGTCGTACACCGTTACTGAGCCCCTCTGTTTTCTGCTCTCCCCCCCGCAGACTGCAGAACAGCTACACCGCCTCCCAGAGGGCCAACCAGGACCTGGAGGAGAAGCTTCACGCCCTGGTAACTCTTCAACTCTTCCATTTGCGGCCTACGCTTATCTACAGGCGCTCATTGACCCGGAGCGTTTCATGTACGCCTGTTGGGGGAGTTCAGAATGCGCAACTAGTCCCATTCAGAGACGTCCATTTTTGGCCTGTTTCTTCTTAAATGATCTGGTGCTGTTGTAGCACATCAGAAACCGTAACTGTAAAACACTCTGTAGTGTCAAAACATGGATAATGCAATATTTGTCACAGATGGTCAAACTTCCAATGCTCTGTTTGAATTTGTGCTTACATCACCCCCCCACCCCCTAATCCAGAGGTTCTCTCTCAAACTGGGTGGGGCACAAGCGTTTTGGGGGGGGGGGAATTAGTCAACGTTTAATTATTTGTTTTGACATGAACCTTCACTCCATCTCCCAAAAATATAATGTTAAATGTTAAGCTTTGTTCATATGTGTTTCAGCTTTGCAAATATTACAATATATAGTAGCAAGCCTCTATGTCCCGCAATTTCTTTGTATATCCGCTCATTGGAGCCATTCTCTGTTGCGGAATAGCTGATTCATTGCAGCTACGGTTTCTCCAACACTCTTAACTCGTTGTGGCATTATTCCACATCAGTCAGCCATTTGTGCTGCCGGAACTCGCCCGGAAGGTTTTGTGGTGCAGGCTGCAAGTGCTCAGAGGGAATTGAGTCCATTGAAAAGCCTAATCATTGGTTGATGCTGTGTGCAGAGTGAGCTGATCCCAGACCCTTTTCAAACACGATTCTCTATGTATGGAGTTTGACGTTGATTTGCATACTCCTATTTGCACCTCCACGGACGTATGAAGGATTCTCATCGCCCTGAAGAGCCGCCTGTAGATTTTTCTTAGTAGTTATATATATTTAGTTTTGACATTTAGAAATGACTTGACTGTAAAACGTCTCTAGGATGATCAGTGGAAACCGGATGCACTGGAGCATGTTTTTGAGTGTCATGGCGAAGTCTGTGAATAGATAAAAAATTATACATTTCCCCCAAAAAAATTTCACATTGTTATTGGGTATTGTGTGCAGAATTTTTAGGAAATAAATGAATTCAGTAAATCTTGGAATAAGGCATAACAAAATGTTTAAAAAGTAGAGCGACGTGAATACTTTCCGGATGCGCTGTATTTCCAGTGCTTTCCAATGCCATAAGTCGTGTCATTTGTATAATTAAGTAGCTTTATTTTTTTTATTATTCCTTTTATCAAGAAACACCGACTTAGACCTAGGTCTCTTTTACAGCTTAGCAGAAAACAAAAAGACCACGGATAGCAGAAAACAAGTAATATAGAAAATATAAGAAATAAAATATGAGAAGAATTTATTACAAAAATAATACAATAGCAGATTGTTACAGTTTACACAGAGGTTATTCCCTGATGGCACAACTTACCTGAAGCCGTTACAAGCAGCTTGGACCACACCCCAGTGGGACTAGAACCATCCCGGTATCTCAAACTTTGCGCTCTTAGCGCTTGGATGAACTCGTCAGTCCCTTTTTCTTGCCTTTTGAATACCGGACCGGCAGGCACATTGTGCGTTGGTTGATCTACGGGGCATTACATACATAACCAACACACACTCTTAGTCTTGATCTACGGGGCATTACATACATAACCAACACACTCTTAGTCTTGATCTACGGGGCATTACATACATAACCAACACACACTCCTAGTCTTGATCTACGGGGCATTACATAATAACCAACACACACTCTTAGTCTTGTGAGTGACTCTAATGAATCAATTTCATCAAAAAAAACAGCAGTATTTCCCCCCCGTGTCATCCAATTTGTAGTCACATCGTTGTCTCGTTAGTCACTCCCAGTGTGGGAGAGAGGCCAGTATATCGGGACATGTTACCTCTGAGACATGCCTAGCAGGGCTGCTCTCTACCACACTTCTCCCTCAACTAGGAAGCTTTTGCCAGATCAGCGCTCTTTTAGTTATCTACCTCCATCAGCTTGCGGGAGATGCGAGGGGACACGTAACGCCAAAGGTCCCCTCAATCCCTTGGAGCCCCTTGGACTGCCCCAACGGGCAGTTCTTTCCAGCCCATCGGACCCACCTGGTCACGACTGACTAACACCCTGGGGTTGAATGGTGTCACCATGCTACTATGATGAGCCTTTTGATGGTTTTCCAAAAGTGTGCCGTTTTTTAAAATGTTGTCGCTTCTGGGGAGTTTGCTTTCGGTAAGCTTTGTTGGCCCACGAAGCAAAGCACAGG
>JACXGK010000837.1:16610-36752 GCA_016801125.1 Novumbra hubbsi
CCCCCCTCTGTGCATAAATCACTGGTGTCGTTAGAGCTTGTCGTCTTGGAAGTAGAAAGCGCCTCTGTCCTCCTGTCTAATCCCGGCACATCGCTGGTTGTCCTCTGCTAGATCTTCCAGCCTGGGGCTCGGCCTTTTGCATGGAGGAAGCGCTGGTGCGTGGACAGCTTGTAAATGTGTTACTTTAGGTGTGCCCACATTTTAGTTTTGTAGTCTCGAGTCCCCCACCTCTCGATCGCCTTTCTTAATGAGTTAGCAACACCGCGGCCGTTGTCGACACAGCAAAGGTGTTTCATGGCTTTGCCGGGTCGCGCTGCATCACCGCGTCGCAATCAAGGAGATGGGTGGCTTTGTTCCGGGCGTACTCGGGCTCCGTTCTTGTGGATGATTGGTCAATTATTGACACTGCAGGTAACGGAGACGGAGCAACAATCTGGGTCTCAGTCTGTTTCCGGTAACTTCTCCCTGGTTCTCTATGCACGTGTAGAGAGAGCCTCCGCGCTTCTCCGAGGTTGGGATTTGAAACCTCCGCGCAGAGCTGCCCAGGGCCCACTCCCACATACAAGATGGCAGCTACGGGGACGGCCCTCCGAAGTGGAACATCGCGCTAGGCACACAGACCAATAATGAGGTTGATATTGTGCTGGCCGAGGCACACAACCGCAGGTCTGATCGGATGGTGTCAGTGCAGGTTCAAGCCGCTCGCTGGAGCCTCTGACGAGCCTGTGGCAAATATTAATGCATGATATTGATGTGTTAATATGATTACCATCTGGCCCTGTGCTTGCTTGCTAACACACACATTAGGCAGACACACACACACACTAGGCAGACGCACACACAAATGCTGTGACTCCTCTGTACTTGTATCTGCCCTTAATTGGTTTGGAGGTTCTCCAGCTCAGGGGTTTGGGGATTATTTGTCGTGAGAGAACCTACCAAAGCCCAGGGAAAACCAGTTTCTTTTTTTCTATTTTCAGTGGGGAAATCCTCTCTTAAAGGGGAAATGTACCAATTTTTCATTTGGCCTTATGTTTTGTTCTGTTTTTTTTTCTTGTTCTACATTTAATTAAACAGGTACTACATGTGTAGTTTGTGGCAGCTGCCTTATCAACCACAGTATGTTGGCTAACTCTTAAAGTTGTACTCCAGTCACTAGATCACCCCAATTAAATTAAGTGCCTCCAAAAACACACTTAAAAGAAAAGTCACCTCACCCTGTCTGAAAGTGCCCTAACCCTGTCTGTCAGATCATGGCCAAACTCAGAACAATTAGGTTGTAAGTGTGCTGCAGGTCATTTGGGGAGGGACAGTTCAGTGCTCTGACTTTCTACTGGCTAAAATGGGTGTCTGTTGTGTCTTCTCAACAAATAATTGGTTTGCGATGTGGGATTTATCCGCTGAAAAGTAGATTTCAGATGAACAGTCATGTGAATGAAGTGGGCTCTAAACCTGTCGGTTATCAATAAAACCAGTGTGGTAATTTAAAGGTATTCTCTGGCCCACTAAGGGTGTTGTGGATAGCAACAGGTGTGGCCTTTGTGCCTGTTCTGCTGTCAGGAGGGGGCGAGCTTTAGCGGTAATCAACTTTTAAATACAGCCGCCGCTGTGGGCTTAGCCAGGCCGCGGTTCCACCGGCGCGGGAGGCTGTCCTCTAATTGCATCTCTCCCACAGCTTCGCAAGGTGGAGAGGGACAAGAAGACCATGGACCAGGAGATAGTGGAGCTCACCAACAAACTCCTGGACGCCAAGAACACCATCGACAAGCTGGAGGAGTTAAACGTGGGTGCTCTCTCACTGTCTCTTCCGGCCATCGCATTGCGGATGTTGTGAGTGTGTGTGAGTGAGTGTGTGTGAGTGTGTGTGAGTGTGTGTGAGTGTGTGTGTGTGTGTGTGAGTGTGTGTGAGTGTGTGTGTGCGCGTGTGTGCGTGCGCGTGTGTACGTGCGTATGTATGCGTGTGTGTGCGTGTGTACGTGATTGCGTGTGCGTGTGTACGTTTGCGTGTGTGCGTGCGTGTGCGCGTGTGCGTGCAGAACCGGTCTGCGCGTGGGCAGAATTGATTGCTGATGGCGTCAGCAGAAGGAACCAGGCAACACGAAGGCCGAGTGCGTTGTGACGAATGTCCCGGTGGATTCAAGTGGACCTCTGTAACAGGCTGTGCCCCCGTTCTGGTTCTCCCTGACAGGAGCGATATCGGCAGGATTGCAACTTGGCCGTGCAGCTGTTGAAGTGCAACAAGTCCCATTTCAGAAACCACAAGTTTGCAGATGTGAGTATGTCTCCGCCGGGTGTTGTGGGGAGGTGGAGGCCGGCGCTTTGAATGCACCTCCGTTCGCGGCGAGCCGCCATTGAAGCTTGAACGTGTTTTGCACTCCGCAGTGACACACTGGGACGCGGGAGAGCGGGAGGAGAGAGGGGGACCCGGGTGACCTTTAGAAAGGCGGCGGCGCTCTTCGACTCGCCGCGCGCGACCTTGGCTTCCGAGAGAAACGAAAGAGTAGAAAGAGGGAGAGGGTAAAAAAAAGAAAGAAAAAAGAGGTTTGCCTGGCCGTGTGGTCACACCCCCTGGCCTGCGGGTCGGCCAATCAACACCAAGAGGTGCAAGCGAGAGCGCTGTATTGGTAACTGAAATCTTCGGGCGAACTAGAACCCTTTGTCGCCTCTTGGGGGGTGAGAATCAGATTTTTTTGGGGGGGGGTCTGTGTTAACGGCATCTCTCCCCTCCAACTAGAGCCACGGAGTTTAGCAGCGGTTTCATCATGAGCTATTTAACCACAGAGACTGCTTGGTAATTAGTGCACGAGCCAACACAGGGCTTGAAGTCTGTACGATTAAACAGATCCATCGACACTGAAGCTTTGTGCTTTTAATCTGTCTGTTTGATTAAATGTCAAATCAATTACGCTCCTATTTTGCCCTTAATTTCACTCCATAAGTAGAGGTCCGTGCTCTGTGGTAATTGTTTTGAACATTAGATGCACCTCTGCTCTGGGCGTCACTTTCAGAAACCAGATATTAACTTCTGTGCTGTCAATCTATACAAAGTGAACTGTGGCCTATGCCTGTATACACTTGACCTTCAGTAGCACAATCATTTTACTTATTATCATATTACAATTAAACCGTTCACAGACCTACTTTGCCCTCAACTGAATGAACAAGTAGTTGTGTTGACTATGGCTGACACTTTCACTACCTGTCTCCAGCAATGCCCTCCGCTTTAATGAAGGAATTAGTGTTTTTGGAGGCGGAGCTCAGGGATCTGGGGTCTTTACTCCAGTCCACTGAGCCAGGGGCCAACCTGCTGCTTTAACATGTCAGTTAGCGTTGGACGCGGCGGTGGCGTCTCGCTTCCTGATGCGCTGGTCTCTTGAGGACTATTACCGGCGATGCGCCAGCCAGCAGGGCTGTAAGTGGCAGCCAGGAACCAGGGCTATTTTAGGAGGACGGATAATTCATCCGAGCAGGATCCTGGTGGATGACTGTTGGGGGGAACAACATGCCTCAAGCTACGGATCCGTACACGGACCATGTTTTAAGATCTGCTTGTTGGCACTCTGGGGAACCATTTCATGTAGTCAAAGGCATCCAGGTTAACCATACTATTTAAAGGTGAAGAGGCACTGCGATGGGCCCGAAAGGGTTGGTTCTTGTACTGGATCTGTCGACTGGCATCCGAGTCCAACTGTGGCAGTGAGGTATTCCGCGGCGATAAAGCGCCTTGAAGTGGACGAGCTTTTGAGAATCAAAGCCTCCACCTGAAGGCAACAGCCCCTTTTAGAAGAGAGTATGTTAGGGAGACGAGAAGCACGACACCAGCCGAGGAGGATAACCGCTCGCCCCGAGAAACACAGGTAACCATGGTTACCGAGTCCCCCCTCGGGATCGGTCGGCGTGTCCACGGTCGGACCTACAGGACACCAGGCTGGCAGACAGCGCTGACTCATCCTCCGGGATGACTACTAACACGCTGGGCGGCGGCAGCCATCTGTGGGTGACTGGGTGGCTTGTGATGATTGGGTATGGAAACAAGTCAAGTGTAATGATTGACAGCCGTGGCCTCTACTGGAGGCTGGTCACTAGAGTGGATTGTGCCATATACACCCGCGTCGACTGTATGTTTTATATGGACATGTGAAAGACTGTTGCCGTAGATTCACGTCATGGGGATTGTCTCCCGCGACGATACACCCAGTCTTCTACAGCAGCGGGTCTCCAACCTCTGCTCGGTGAGCGTCAGACAGTTCACCAAGCAGCTCATTTGATTCGCCAAATGCCGATGGCCGTAGTAACCACTTGACGAGTTGAATCGGATGTGCCCGCTCGGGGATTGGGTCAAATACGTGGAACCCCAGGCGGTCCCCGAGGAGCGATTTGAGAGACCCCTACGTTCTATAGGAGCGGAACGAGGCGAAATGGTGCACTGCTCCATGAGTGACCCGCATGTTTCCTCAGCGGTGGACTTGGAGGTTGTGTGACAGAAGCGTACAAACCGCCGCGGTCACGTGGACAACGCCCGGTGCACTTGGCAGTCGGTTAGCGCTCTGTGCGTAATTGGGCACTGGTGGGGCCGTGGTCATGTGCCATTCTGACCGTCGGGGTAGAGTAAGGGTCATCCTTCCAGCCAGGCGCTGTGGCATTGATCCGGCCCCGGCCGAACAGGGGAAGCGAGAGGGGAAGCCGGGAGCCCGGGCCGATCGTTGCTCCCCAGGATCGTTAGGGCATCAGGCAGCGGGGCTGTTGAATGGCCTCTGCTCTCTGGACATTTTCCACTAATCCATACCTCCAACCGGCCTCGTCAAAGCCAGATTCACCCGGACAGAAGGTTCCTGGATGCAGGCTTTTTTTTCCCTTCTCTTTACTCTCTCTCTTTCTTTCTCGTCTTCCTTCGGTTACAATTTCTTTGGAGGTGAGATTTCTACAACCCCTCCCTTCTCCTCGTTATCTCTCTGCTATTTGTTCCTGTGAAAAAGGGAGTCTGGGGACAAGGGGTTTAGTGGGCAGGGAAGAGAGGCCTGAGGGAACGATCTCTTTCACAAGACTGATTAAGCTTGAGACAGACCCCTTCCTTTTTTATTTCTGTCATGTTGAGCGTATAGACAGCCAATGATGTCGGCCAGTCCGCCAAGCGTCCATGTCACACAGGGGTCTGAAGCCCTGTGGGGTCACAGCAGGCCTTTTCGAAATATTCTGCAACTTAAATTGACAATTGGACTTCACTCGTATCCCGCTAAGATGTGCCGCTTTCTAATTTGGATAGGGGGCGCAAAGTCCCTCAGGAGGAGAGATACAAGTGCGAGAGACATTGCCACTTGGTTATTAGGGAAGGTTTAAATAATTGTATTAGACATGAGGGCCTAAATATCCCCTGTGAGAGCTCTTAAAGTGGCTCGATAGGCTGTTTAGTCGAAAAAGATTTTTCAGCGGCAGGATGATGCATGTTTTTAAATTGTTCTTAATGAAGATATTCAGGAGACACTGCAGCTGTTGTCATCATTAGTGAGTGAAATGTTGCCTATACATGTTGTGTCTTTAATATTTTGTGTTTTTGTGTGTTGGTGTTGTCAAGCGTCCCCCTGTGCCCACTAAATGTTTCACCGTTTTGATCTAGGCCTGATGATGCACCCACAGTTCAGTAATCAAGGTTTGATGATTAGTTAAATACACGGCTCAAAGTAATTAAGGGAATACTCAGTCATTGCATTATAACACCAAGTCAATTCAACGGCAGAGATATCAATCTCTCCAGTTAGGATGCATACGCGATTGTGAATCATTGTCACCTGTTTTGGTGCATATTCAAGTGATTAGGTATACTGGAGAGGCAACCACACCACAACCCCTAAGAAGGGAATGGTTTTGCAGGTGGTGGCCACAGACAATTGCTCTCTTATCCTTCCTGACTGATTCTGCCTCCCAGAACAGTCTCAAGAGCATGGAGGAGATACCAGCAGAAGAGCCATTTCAAAAGTAGAGCTGGACAGGTCCTTAGAAGGGCATCAACCCAGCAGCAGGACTGGACTGCTCCCTTGTGCAAGGAGGAACAGGAGGAGCACTGCCAGAGCCCTTCAAAGGGACCTCCAGCGGGCTACTGGTGTGCATGAGGGTTGATGGACATTCGCCAGAGTACACCCAAATGGGCAGGCTTGCCATTGGCCCCCTGTTGTCTTCACAGATGAAAGCAGGTTCCTACAGCGCACGTGACAGACACGGAAGAGTCGGGAGATACCGTGGTCAACGTAATGTTGCCTGCAACATCATCCAGCATGACCCGTTTGGCAGGAGAGACATATTTTTGGAGGGTCTCACAGACCTCAGTGTGCTGGCCAACGGTACCCTGACGGCTGCTCGGTATCAGGATGAAGTCCTCTGACCCATCATCAGACCTTATGCTGGTGCAGTGGGCCCTGGGTTCCTCCTGGTGCAGGACAGTGCCCGGCCTCATGTGGCCAGAGTGTGTAGGCAGTTCCTGGATGAAGGCATTGATGCCATTGACTGGCCCTCACGTTCCCCACACCTGAATCCAATTGAGAACCTCTGGGACGTTAAGTATCGATGCATCTGATGCTGCCAAGTAGCCCCACAGACTGTCCATGAGCTCACTGATGCCCTGGTCCAGGTCTGTAAGGAGATCCCCCAGGACGACATCATTCTGTTCTTAACGAATTACACAATGTACATTAGGTACATTTTAATCTTTAACATATTTCTTTCATCAAGACCCTATGTTTGATGTAAGTGTTTCCTTAATTAGTTTGAACGGTGTAGTTGTTTCGGCTATCGACTATTTCATACAAGTGGAACCGCTGGTGTCCCATGAGGAGGGGTTTTAAAGTAGCACAGAACTTAAATCCCGTCGCTCCGAAGTCTCCCCCTCCAACTCTGCTCGTCCTCTTTGCCTGTCTGTCAAACCTGTCGCGTTTTGTGTCTCCTCTCTTGTCTTCCAGCTGCCCTACGAGCTCCAGGACATGGTGAACAAGCACATGAAGGCCAGTCTGCCCGACAAGAGTTCCCAGGGCGCCCAGGGCCAGGACCCCGACACGCTGAGCCTGACGCCCGCCGACGTGGTGCCCACCTCTGTCATCGCCCGCGTCCTAGAGAAGCCCGAGCCCCTGGTGCTCAACTCGGCCCAGTCCTGCAGCAGCGCCGGGCGGCCCCAGGCCGAGGACGTGTTTGTGCACGTGGACATGACCGGGCCCCAGGCCGAGGCGGGGCGAGGGGGCCGGGAGAACGGCGGACCCAGCCACGGCGGCAGGGCCTCGGCCCGGAGCGCCCCGGCCCACGAGCCCCTCCAGCAGAACGGCACGTGTCGGAGTCAGAGCAGCCTGTCGGCCGACGGCCAGTCGGGGGAGGAGGGTAGGGAGGCGGGCGGGGCCTTTGAGAAGCTCAACCCCTATCCGGCGCCCCCGCCGCCCCATCCTCTGTACCCCGGGCGGAAGGTGATCGAGTTCTCGTCGGACGACAAGGTGAAGATCCCCAAGAACAGCCCGTTGCCCAACTGCACCTATGCCACCCGGCAGGCCATCTCCCTCAGCCTGGTGCAGACCGACGAGGAGAACGAGCGCCAGCGCACCGTGCCCAACAGCCCTGCCGCGTCGGACGGGGGTTGGCGCTCCGGGGCGTCCTCGTCCTCCGGCGGGCGCCGCGACCCCTGCCGCACCCCCACTCAGCCGGGCGCGGTCGACCGCGCCTCGAGCCAGTCCAGCCCCTTCAGCAGCCCCCCTCAGCCCCCCTGCGCCTCCGGCAGCTCCGGCAGCTCCGAGGAGGACCTGCTGGCCAACTGGCAGCGCATGTTCGTGGAGAAGATGGCGCCGGCCTCCGAGGGCACCCTCGTCCACCGCACCTCCTTCAGCAGCGAGACGGTCAAGGACCTGGAGACTCGAACCGGCAAGCCGGCCGGGGGGTCGGACAGAGGGGCGCTTCGGGGGGCGTACTCGGACGGGGAGGAGGGGTCGTCGACCCGGAGCTGGACAGCCAGCCGAGAGTCCAGCCTGGACACCGACACCAGCAGCATGGCCGACCTCCGCACCAGGAGGGGGCAGTATGGGGCCGATTTCTCCAACGAGGAGAGCGAGCGGCTGCTGATGGCCCTGGACCCGCTAGACAACGACCATGACGACGGCGGGTGCGTGGCCGTGTCGACGCCCACCGCCGCGGACAGCAGCCCGGCGGGGGCCAAGACGGGCGAGTTTGCGGATGAGACAGGGTCCGTAGGAAGCTCCGCGGAGGAGAGAGACATCCTGCCCCAGGACCTCCCCGTCATCGCTCCCCGTGTCCTGGCCGGGCTGGAGGCCCACACGGAGGGCACCCTACCCCTCCCCGCCAACCCCGGCCGACCCCTGAAGAGCCCAAAGAGGATGGGAGTCCATCATCTGCATCGCAAAGACAGCTTGACTCGGGCCCAGGAACACGGCAACCTGCTGGACTGAGATGGGACGTCCTCTTCTTACTTCATGACGTCGGATTAAGGGAAGGTCAGAGCGGAGTGAGATTGGTCCTTTCTTTGAGTGTGCTGCTGTTCCTCATGAGTGTGGTCAGGAAATGCACCCATTCTCTGCTAACTCTTCTTTATAGATGTGTGCAACGTCCGGCTGGCAGTTGAACTGCAACGTTTGTAGCCTTCTTTTTCTCGCCACTGTGAACTGAGCTGCGACACGCTTTCGCCTCCAGTAGAAGAGCACGGGGTCCTGCCGGAGTTTGTGAATGAGAAACACTCGAAACCGTCATGGAGAGAAGGCCAACTCCGGGATATAGCCATACTGTGTCATTTCCTGTGGAAACATTCAGCCAGAGTGTGCGCTCTCGCGGAGCGACCAGACGGAGCGACGTTTCGCCACGTCGCTTGAGACAAGCGCAGAGGGCGCCAGAAGAGCTGTTTTGCGCTGAAGTTTCCCGTCTGAGAAATATAGATAACAACGAGAGCTTTCCTTCCATCTCGGAATGTACCCACAGTTGCGAGGGCGAGCGTCTGCAAGCCCATGCTGTTGTTTTGTGTGCGCGCGTGTGTGTGTAGGTTGATGATGGACTGGACCCCCCCCATAGACTCTCAGTGCCTATCCCTTTGTATCTGACAGGGTTTTTTAAACCTCTGTTGCCCATAAAATATCTGTTCTGCCCTCCTCTCGGTTCTCTGGCGATGTGCCGCAGTGTTGAGCACCCACTCCTAAAGGCCGTCTTCTCTGGAATTGGTCGACCACTCCAGTAAGGTCTTTTGAAGTCAGTGAATAATATATTTTAGTTCTATCTTGTTTTATTTGGGCTTTCCGTTCTTTGGTTCATTTTTATCATTTCTGTTATTCCGTAAAATTATAAACTTTTTAAGCGGTGGGGGGTCTTAATGAAAATGTTTTTGAGATGTGACGATGAAAAATACGTCTCAGTATTTCCGTTTTCCGTAGTAACCGGACGTTTTTCAGCTCTTATGTCATTTTTGTGGCTATCATTTCCATACACTCATAACATTGCCCCTATAGCTGTTGCCTGAGGAAGCGCATTCTCCCATGATTTGATTGTTTGCTGCATACATCAGTCTGAGAGGGCAAAGTTTGTGCTGAAGTCAGAATGGGGGGGGGGGGCTGTACAAAACAAAGTGATCAGTGATTGGATCTACTCTAACCTATCAGAGTATCAATGGCAATTATACATTCACAAAAAGTCTCTCTTCCCAAATGTGTTTCTGGCGCTGGCTCAATCCATCAGGTTCGGAACTCTTTGACTTGTCTTCAATATATTCAGATCCAGACTGAATGCGACAAAGAAACCGACGTTTGTGGGTGTGGCATAGTGTTTGGTCAGAGCAAAGAGTTTGTGTAAGACAGGCAATTGGGGATCTGTTGACCTTTTACTCCTGTTTTTGATCCTTCATTGGATTTTTTTTTTTCTGTATTTTGATTTCTACTCACAAACAGACTAATGGTACTATTAATTGTTCATTCGACTACTGCACATGGGGTATAACAAAGGAAGACTCAATTATTTTGAAACATGCTGTCAGTATTTTTCAAAAGAACCAAGTAAAGACATTTTATTGAATGTTGTTTTTTTTTTAAGTATTCACTGGGCTCTGGGTGAAAGTATTTCACCTTGAAGATGCCCTTAATTCTTACTGTCTACCACACTGTACTGTTGAAAATAATGTTTTGAAAAGTATTTTGATTGGTCTATTACTCAGTGTCCGTTGTGGGTTTTCACTTCACAGAGGATGTCATACCGCAAGCTTGTAAACTGTGTGAAGAAAGGAAGGATTTGACATTTTCCCCCTGTTCAGCCAACCTTTTATGAATTTCATCAGTTTTCTTTTCCAAGGTCACTCCTAGATTTTATGGTCCAGAGAATTTAGATCAATTGATAAAATCCAGAGTTATCTTTGGCCTTTCCCAAATACAATGCCTAATCTGGAATATAGTCATTGTTTACAGTATGTAGCATTTGTTTTCACTAAGTCCTTTTCATCCACATGCTTTAAAAAGGATATGGAGTATGTATTCATCCATCAAAAGGTTTTTTTGATTTAATGGATTGATTATTGATTTTGTACCTTTCTTATATTCATGTGGTCTAGTATATTCAGTTCACTTAGTGTTCTGTATTCGAAAATGTTAATTTGATTTGTTGATTGTAATAAGATTTTGGTTTTCGGCATCAGACGCTCAACTATGTAGCATTAGTTGATCAGGATAGTTTACTGAGGCAAAATCACGTTGGCCTTTTCAACGGCTCTTCGATTGTGTGGTTATAAAGTCCGATACATTTGTGCTGTTTTATCGACCTCCAATTGACAGCTCACAGTGGGAGCTCTGCATTGGCTTTCCATATAAGGCAGTGATCCAGTATGAACTCACACTATTCATGCTGTGTTTTCAACCTTCGGGCCTGGTTTTATTTGGTTTTGCCCACAAGGAGTATGACTCTCAAGCTGTCTAGTTTGTTCGTGCCCCCCTTTATGGGCTGAGGAGTGTTCTTTAATTTCTAGTCCATTGACAAACAGTGCTTGCTTGAAACACAGACACCACTTTGAAATCCATATTCTTCCTTAATGTCTCTGGAGCCTGTCCTCTTGCTGTAGTGTAGGCTTCATCTAGACCGTGGCTTTTAGTCTCGCCCTGTTTAAACCTCTATCATTAGCCCAATAATTACAAGACTCATATCAAGGAATTGTCAAGAGGCAGCATTGCTTTTCCGTTAAATACTGGTAAGCCGCCAGTCATATTTAAAGTAACCGTATTCCCCCCTGAGCGAGAGGAGTCCCCAAAGCTTTGCAAAGGGCTCTCCATACACTGGATCCAAAATGCTTGAGGCTTTCTGCTGCACTCCTGCCCCCTGAATAATTCAACGCCATTTTCCTGCTTGTGACAGGCTGGGACTTCACTCCGCCCTTTTACACCCATCACACTTTTTCTTTTTTTTAAAAACCTTTTCTCTTGTCTTTTTGCAAATGAACTTCTTATTGGTCTGTTCATTATGTATGAATGTACTGTTAATAGCCCATAATTAATAGACTTGTAACAACCCTTGGCTAAATTATTCATGTTTTACTATCCTCAGAAATAGGTCTCTAATACTTCAAAAAGAGAAAGGAAGGGTAGTCTGTCACTGTCTTTTACATGAAAATGTACGTTTTTAATATTTCAGGGGCTCATCAGATGTGCTGTAGACAAGGATTTGTACAAATACCAAAACGGAAAGGAATAGAAAAGAGGATAAAATGTGCGCAGCTCTAATGTACTCCCGAGTATAAATAGGTCTTTACATCTGGTCTGCTGCAACTTTAATGACTATTCTTTCATGAATATAATTGAACACATCTCCGCCTGACACGTCCCTGCTTTCATCCAAGGTCACCTTTCCCAAGATGCACCATTCGTGTGGAGCATCTTGGATGTCCGTTCTATGGGATGTGGTGGGGGTGAAAGCACACTGGTCGTGATGATAAACCTTTAGCGACAGTGAGATCAATGTAGGTTTTATTTCTGAGGATCATTTAAACGGCCAAGCACAGTTGTTGATTGGAACGTTGTTTCCATTGTGCCAGTTTGGAAAGTGTTGCACATTTCTTCAGCTTTTAACCCAACCCCGCAGAGTTGGAGAGAATTATGGGTTAACTGCCTTATTCAAGGACGGAACAATTTCACCTTGTTGACGCGGAGTTCAACCGAGCCACGTTTCAGTATACTGGTCAGGTGCTCTAACCACTAGGCTGCCTAGGCTATCTGGTGCTCTCACACTAGGCTTAGACCTATATTGGCACGATACCGGGGCTTTAATATCGATCATCTCCAGCGATTTGGCCGGAGCAAAAATTTGACGCTATGCAATAACCTTGGGTCTATATGTGAACACAGAGGCAGGTTTTACTGTCAAGTTCCACACGGAGACTTTTTCCGATTTGGGCTTGGAGTTAGCACCGTCTCGGCATGCAATCCGCCAGAGAACAGTCGGTGCGGGCATATGGGCAACGGGATGGTTCAGGAATACCAGTATAATGTGTTTTCTGTCACCGTCTTTTCGCGTAACCCCATGCGGTCGTTGCCGTTGGCGTTCTACTTTTCTGGCATCGTGTTCTCCCATTGACAGTCATTAAGTAATGTAATGTACTCCCAAACTAAATTAATATTCAGCACTTATATTTGGCTAAATGTGCAATTTCACGTGTGAAAAGATGTATACATCGTATGTGTGATTGTGTTCGTTGATATGAATTCTGGTAAACCCAGAATTGTGACATTGGGATTCCTGGATAGTACCCGATGTTCGCTGTTGAGGAGGCTGTCGTGGTGTCCCGAATCCAAGTCGTTGTTTCCGCAAACTTTGAATCCAGCTGTGTAAGTGGGTTCGCTAACACAATTCGTGATTTCCGGTCTTGATTTGTTATTGGCAATGAGATTATGCTCTACTGAAAACAATGGGCCCTGTTATGTTTTTCTGTTGCATGTTCATCACACTTCAGATGCGCTTTCAATTCTTTCATGGCTTTGTAGCGTTATTGTGATTTAACCCCCGTTAAAAAAAACATAAAAAAAAAAGACAAAATTATACAAAAAAGACTGTTAAACCTGTACTAATTTTATTTTCTGAATTTGTAAACTGATGTATATTTTAAAAACAAATAAAATATTTTAAACAACTTTTTTGGTGTGGGTTGTTTAAATAAATGCAAACATGGTTATGCTAATGTCATACGCTTCACTGAGTTTTTTTTACTTTAAACCTGAAGGATATATTTTGTGACATTTCCCTTCCATAATATTATCCTTTTGATTTTCCTTTCCAACGATTAACTAATATGGAGAATGTATATAACTTATCAACCAATAGAAATGGCACTATATGAATGCATCTTCCATTACTTTGAGTATAAGCTTTGTTAACCCAGGGCTAAAGTATCTTGTTCTCATACCCGAGAACCATTCTATGTAAGTCTGTTCATGACAAACTATCTTCTATAAATTATGAACCATTCCTGCTCATAATATCACATCTTATTCTCACCAGTCCGACCTAGGCGATTACAGCTCCATCAAAAGATTAACATTTTCTGAGAGAGAAAGGCGACGTTTATTAAAAAAAGGATCCCACGTTTTATTAGATGTCCGTATTAGAGAGGGGTATGTCTACGTCACAGAGGCGTCTGATTCCATAGCAGACAAGCTGTTGTCTTGCCTGCGTTGCAGCTGTTCTGCACAGTCCAGCACTGAACCAGCCTGCCTCCCTGTGGACATTGTCTTTCTTCAGTTTTTTTTTTTTTTTTGCATTATCTCTGTAAGGGATCCAACGATGTTGACTGCAACCGGGTAAGAAGAGCACCTGATGGAAGTATCCTTCCTACTGCTGTGCCTTTAATATGATGAGGGAACAACTGTGCCCTCGGTGGCAATTATATCAGGTGGTATGGCCTCGGAGCACATGTCCAGCGAGAGGTTACGGTGTAATAGGAGCGGATGCCTTGCAGGTGTATGAGAGACGGTGATATGCTGAAATACAGGCTTCTGTTTGTCCCAGTCACTTAGCAACTCGGGAGATAGATCTGCAATGTCCATTAATTATGGATCTCTCTTTCCACTCTTATTATTTAGCTGTTCTGGCAGCTGTTCTATGGGAGTGGAGCACTGTAAAAGGGGAGGTTTACCCTTTTATACATATGGCCTTATTTTTAATCTTTCTATGATTGCAGTAAATCACCCAAACAGCTTTTGCTTATTAGTAAGATTTTTCCACAGAATTAGTCAATGTTTGCTAGATTCATTGGCTAGCTAGCTGTTTTTTGGAGGGTGGGGTGGCCTGGAGCTATTACTTTATTTTTAAAGATTGTTTAATCATACCAAGTTCACGAAGCCCCTAATGATATGCGGCCTGAGGCTATTGTCTCGTCTATCTGATGATAAATCCACTGCTAATATGTTTTTTCGGTAGTTCAGGTAAAACCAGCAATCATTGTCATCTGGCTTATTTACATGCTGACAACTGAACTCTAGGAACTATGGTGGTCATGTAATATGCCAAACATCATTTTTGGTTTTTTTAAAGTCTGATGATATTGACATTGACATAAATCTTTATCAACTTTGATAATAATGAATTAATAAATGTAATATTAGTGCCCACCTCATGAAAATGTGTCTATGATGTTTGCCAGACACCCCAAACTAACTTGTATTACACCACAATCTCATTTTTTATATTTTTATTCAATCTAAACTGCATTCATATTTTAACTTTGTGTTTGTTAGCAATACTTTGCCATGACTCCATGACACCAGTTAAAATAAAAAATAAAAACATATTTTCACTCTATGCTTGCAATTTACAAGCATAGAGTGAAAGTAAAGCCAGATGTAAAACTGTGTGAACATCCCCTTTAAAGTGTATTACTTTACATGGCAGCTTCATTTATGTCTCAGCATCGGCAACCAGCCTCACTGTACAACTCCGTGGATCAGTGATAAATAAAATATTATTATTTTGTCTTTGACAACTGATTACCAACCAACCGGAATGTGACTTGTAGAGAAAGATTGGTTTATGCTATCTTCCATTTTACCTTTAGCAACAAAGAAAATATGTATCTTCCAAGCCTTCTTTCACCTTAGCATTTGGCTCTGTCAATAAACAACATCACAAAGAAAACTGAGATTGTTGATATGCAGATTATACACAATCTTCTACATACTAATGAAGTGGGTAGTGTTGCTGTCATCGTTCTGTCCGTAACAATGCTAAACCTACTGAAGAAAGTTGTGGATATCAAAGTTAGCAATACTCCTCAATAATGTCCTAATAATGTTTTGGATATATTGGAGCTCCAAAGAAAGAGATTTTCTGGGGATAATGTCTGTGCTCCATGGTAGGCACCTCTTAATCAGCTTTGACTGAACTGTAGGGAGAAAGGTGGGGTAATTCCATGTAGAGGGTGATGAATGATGAAACATGGCAATGCTACAAGAGGGTGGCATGGCTGTGTTAAATTACCAAGTGTGCTAATGCTAATTCCATTATATCCAGATGTGACTAGTAGTTAACATTTTAAGAAATATCTTTTGGCTGTTTGGCGCTATTACCACGTTTCTAGACATCATCGTATTGGACTTTGCCAGGGAGGAGTTTGGGTGAACCGAGAACAGTCGTCAGTGAGCTACTGTACAGGTATTTGCCAATTTGCAAGTTGCATTGTAGAGGAACCTATTTCAGGAATAGAAAACAACATTAGAATTCAAAAGCCTTTTAAAAAAAAAAAATAATAATGTAAACAAATTTATTCTGACATCAGACAATCACAACAATCCTATAGAGTCGATCTATCAGAGAATACAGACTTTTGAGTGGTTACATTACCTTTAAATAGGGACAAAATAGACTGTACATGTTGAAAATAAATAATTCACTATTGCCGATAAGTCACTTAGTGTATGTGTTAAGGGCTTTGTGGCTGCTCCATAACATTATTTTATGTACAAGTGCTACAGGTCATGCAAAAAGTGTTATTGGTTCGCAGGCTACCAGGGGATGTGAAAACTCGATGTGCACACAGGCAAACAGACAAGAGGACTGTGGAGTTACATCTCAGTCTCGGCCAGCAGGCTCTCGCCTAGACCTGACGTCAGCAGGACCATCTGGGAATGGGAGTCTGAGACGGAAGAGGGAAACGGAGCCTGGGTTAGGACTTCTGGTACATTACAGCTCGCCTGGATGACACACGTGTGTGTGTGTGTGTGTGATGCTTAAGCCCACGGTTGGGTCTTTGGCCTAGTGGCAATGAGCAAGATGGCTGGAGCACAGACATATGAGACTTCCACTCAACTCTAAAGCAAAATGGTTAGAGGTTTCAAGCCCCGCGACGGAGTAGCCAAGGTCTTACTGCTGTGAGGGACCCAGGTGGTTTTCTCCCTGCCGGGGGTTTTCTCCCTGCCTCGGGCCTCGCCCTCCTTGTCGTCCTCCTCTTCTCCCTCAGAGAGGAGGTCTGAGATCTGTTGCTGCAGCTCTGGGCTGATGGCGTTCTCCGCCAGGACCAGCACACGCAGACAGGTGGGGTAGTTCTCCACCATGTCCAGGAAGACCTGAGGGCGGAGGGGGGAACAGCGTCAGGCTCGGCCCGCAATACCGTCCATTAGAAACTTCGGGGAGTGCGTAGGCAGAGTTCTGCTCGCCAGTGGGGGAGTTGGATTTTCTTGCACGTATCAAGTCACTAGAATGTCAAAACACCGGGTATATTCACACAGAGATGGAGAGCTATTGGATCCGTCGAAAACACACCGCAAATCCGTGGGCCTTGAGCACTTCTCATTTGCATTTGCCATTAAACACAACGCGGCTAGCACAGAGCTTCGCGTGAGTCGATTATCTCCTCACAGCTAGGGGTAAGCACATCTTCACTGATTTGGGATTAAGGGTCAGCGCCGGTAACAGTGTGAAAGGGAGACTAAGACAGCTGCTTGTCTAGATGAAGTGTACTTGGATCAGAAACCACAGGGCCCCCAGCCATCAGACATTGACTATGGTATTCTAGCCCCGGGCTCTGCTCTGTACCCCCCACCCCGTGGTTTCACACTCATCGGCAGACACATTAAAGCTCCATCTAAGACAGTGGACTGGCTTTGATATTAGATTGTTTTTAAAGCTTGATGAGATGAGTACTCGGCTACGAGATCGCAGTTAACCTGGGTGATTTCATGTGCGGCAGCACCATCTGGTGGACGCTCACGGTTCAGCCCTGCTGGGGCCGCTCAAAGAAATGAAGGGAACACTTAAATCACACGTCGGGTCTTGATGAAAGAAAGAAATCCCAGCGGTCAGGGTACTGTTTGGTAGCACGTGGAGGGTCTCTCTCAGAACATGCCTCCCCAGACCATCACTGACCCACCGTCAAACCAGTCATGCTGGATGATGTTGCGGGCAGCAGAACGTTCACCATAGCGTCTCCAGACTTGCATGTCTGTCACGTGCGCTCAGTGTGAACCTGCTCTCATCTGTGACAAGAGAACGAGGCACCGATGGTGGACCTGCCAATTCAGGTTGCATGGTGCTGGGCTGTGAGCACAGATCCCACTAGAGCAGGGGAAGTCAACTCTTACCCTACGAGGTCCAGAGCCTGCTGGTTTTCTGTTCTACCTCATCACTAGTTGCACCCACCTGGTATCCAAGGCCTAAATAAGACTCCCTTTAGGGGGTTGCGATGAACAAATGCAGTGGAACTGGCTTGGAGGTACAAAGTTGAAGACCACTGCACTAGAGGATGGCAGGCCCTCATGCCACCCTCATGGAGTCTGTTTCTGACAGTTTGGTCATCAACTTGCACACCAGCTGGAGGACATTTTGTAGAGCTCTGACAGTGCTCCTACGGTTCCTCCTCACACAAAGGAGCAAATTCTGGTCCTGCTGCCTGGTTGATGCCCTTATGCGACCCTCTGCCACTCTCCCCGTGTAACGGCTCGTTTCCTGGTATCTCCTTCATGCTCCATGGGCATGTATGGATGTTTCATCCTGGAGGAGCTGGACTGCCTGTGCAACCTGAATAGGCTGAAGGTACCACCTCTTGCTACCAGTAGTGACAAGGACACTAGCAAAACGCAAAACTAGAGAATCAGTCAGGAAAGGGGAAGGAGAAAGCAATTGTCTGTGGCTTCCACCTGCAAAACCGTTCCTTTTTGGGGCTTGTCTTGCTGCTGCCTCTCCAGTACACCTGTTGTCACACTTGAATTTGCACTAAAACAGGTAACATTGATTCACAACCTCTTATGCTCCCTAACTGGACAGCTTGATATCCCTGAGGTTTATTTGAGTTAGTGTTATACTGTGATGATAACGTGTTTCCTTAACTTATTTGAGAAGTTTATTATTGATCATGTTTCACAGCAACTACTGGAGGGTAGGTAAAATGCTAGCTGCCTTTATTTCGAGTTGTGTGGGGAAGTGGGCATGAAGGGAGAGTAAATTAGCATAGATTATATACTAATAATCTACATTGAACTCATTACCAAAACAGTCATTTCAAATCTGTTGTTTTCTTTATTACCCTAAACCAATAATTTGAAGACCTAATGCAAACACACATGGTAACACACATGCAAACACACATGGTAACACACATGTAAACACACATGTAAACACAGCAGGAACATGTCACAAGACAGGGATTACACTACGGACCTGTGCTGACTGGTTTGTGAGTCCTGTTCCCTCCAAATCCAACACCTCCAGAGTTCTGCTGGAAGCCACTGCCACTGCAAGCATGCCTGCAATCTGGTCCCCTGGAAACCCCAACACAAGTTCAGAAGGTGCCTAATTTGAACATTACATTTGAACATTACATTTGAACATTACAATGAGTTGATTGGTGTGATCTGGAAAGACAGATTTGAGCCACAAAAATAATATGATTTGCATAATTACTAAAACATGTTTTTTTTTAACAGTGTGAATAAATGCAGAATGGACTGGCAATGGTGCTTTAATTGGATAGTCAATCTGTAGGTGACTATCTAGAGACGATGCATAACATTTAAATTACGCTAACCGTAATTGAACTCTTTCCCTGCCAGTTACACTAAAACTCTAAATCTAACCCTTACAAGCATTTACTTGATAGTTTGTTGATATCATGAGTATCTGTACAGCATCTGCAAAGTAATTTGCACTATACAACTAAAAATAATTGATTGTTATATACTTATTTGTAAATATAAAAAATGCTTTTATTTCCACAAAATGTCAAATCCATCAAATTGCATTAATAAATATTTATACATCTTCTTTTCCACAAGGCCTTGAGCTGTTCGTCCTATACGATATACGGTCAGTTCAGCCCTCTTCATTTGGGATAAAGGAATTCTTGCCTGGCTTGATTAAGTTTTGATAAGAAAAGTTTTGAGTGAAGGACAGAAGGGTTCAACTTGCCGTGGTCCCTTAATTTGAACATTCTGTTCCTCACTCAAAATGTTCCTTATCAAATTATTTGGAAAGGAAAGGAAAGATGCACTGGTCTCTTAATTTCTTTCCAGAGCTGTATGTTGACTGTACAACTTGTGCTTCAGCCAAGCAGAAGGATATCATACTACTGCTTTACTAAACTGCCTCCACACCATGTCAGCTGCCACCCTCATTACATTTTTGTGTTTAACGCATCATGGAATTCTTTAAAGGAAAGTGCAATATCAAATGAATACATGAATTATTTTTATGACCATTCTTATTGATTACTTCTACCTAAACAACCCTAGCTGCGTAATAGTGTGTTAGCCCTCTGAAATTAATTCTGATCTTAACTGGGGACAACATTCTTGTCAGGTGACTTCCCATCTCATTTCTCTGTGGTTGTCATGGAAACACAACAAAAGAAATGTAATGGGTAATGCACAAAGCAACTGACCCAGAAAATGGACACAAAAGATCATTTAAGAGTGTTTCCCCAGAAAAGATCAGCATGCACATCATAACACAAAACATATTAATTATCCAAAGTTTACTCAAATTACTTTTGTGGTAACACTTCTTCCATAAATAAATATATATGTATGTATATTTATATTTATATGAATATACAACATGCGTAGTAAATGAGGAACTGTAGCTTTTCCTGGTGATTGGTGCCTACCCAGAGGGTTGTAGTCCAGGTTGAGAACTCGGAGCTGGGAGCTGTGGGCCACAGCG